>LUCH01005254.1:0-27273 GCA_013368495.1 Paragonimus heterotremus | reverse complement strand
ATTATTATTATTATTATTATTATTATTATTATTATTATTATTATTATTATTATTATTATTATTATTATTATTATTATTATTATTATAGACAGCAATACATCAGTGGTTCACACTGATGCTTAACTGCCACACAACCGCGAGGGAAAAAAGAAAGAGAAAAAACCTATATGAGAGGAGAGTAAAAAAAAGAAGGAAGGGGGATAGGGCTAACTGATAAAAATATCTACGTCTATATTCAAACATACATCAAGGCACCTATACCTTGCAGACAAACAACCGAGCTGTAAGTGAAAGTAAGGCGTCATCAGTAACACAGCTTCCTTACGGCTTTCACTATCCCGCGTCATTAAGTGTACTCACTTCACAGACAACTCGGACACACAACAACGACATTCACGCTACTGAGCTTGGTTAGCTGCCTTCTCACCTAAAACTTTAAACCGTCGACTCTGAGAGTCGCGGGGGCCCCAGCTCTGGAGACTAAGCCGATCTACAGTGACCAACCCCTTCGTGAACAATTTCATTTGTCTACGGTAGGTCATCATTTGTCCACCTCGCACCTTACGCCAATCGGCCGCATCGTCGGCAAATAGTGCTCGGTGTGGCAAACGATGAGCTGGTATCCTTAGTACATGGCCTAACCATCTAAGTCTGTAAAAATGTAATGACTGGACAAAAGAACTCGTTTGACAACCAATGCCAAACATCCGCTTCCTAAGCGGGTGCCACCCGATACGAGCGGTTAAACGCAGACACCGGCGGTCAAATACCTGAAGACGGTTCACGTTCTCTACCCTGAGCGGCTAGGTTTCGCTGCCGTAAAGTAATACAGCCCTCACTGTAGTCTGATATACGCGACCCTTAAGTTTCAGGGAAATACCTCTCTGTCGCCATAAGTGTCTCAGACTAGTAAACACCGACCTTGCCTTAGAAATACGCACCTCTATTTCATTCCATACACCTCCGCCGCGCCGCTGATGCAACTTCCCAGGTATACAAACCGGTCAACAACCTCCATGACTTCGTTATCTAACATTAAATATACGTAACTACAACAATCTTGCGGAAGCACTTTGCATTTCGAGGCTGCAAAGCGCATTCCTAAGTATTTGGCAGAACGCGAAATGGCGTCTAGCATTGTTTGTGCCGCTTAAAAGTTGTCAAACAGCAACACCTTATCATCAGCATAATCAAGATCAGTCAGCCTTCCGCCAGGCTGGAGGTCCACACCGGCATCATTCGAGTGCCGCAGACAGTCCTCTATTATTTCATGCATGACAAAATTGAACAAAGATGGTCAAATGGGACAGCCTTGACGTACGCCGCTCATGGTGCTGAAACTGTCAGACAGTTTACCGTAAACCCTAACCTGAGCTGAAGTATGGGAATAAAGTGCCGACAGTATGTTCACATACTTAGTGGGCACACCTCTGCGTTTAAGTGAGTCTAAAAGTGTAGATCAATCCACCGGATCGAACGCATCTTTATAGTCGAGGAATACGGCGATTGTTGGCCGACAGTACACATGACACCGCTCCAGAATTTGACGGAGGGTAAAAGTGTGATCTATACATCCCCGGCCAGGGCGAAACCCTGCGTGTTCTTCTCTAATGTTTACTTCACGAGCTGTTGTGAGTAGACGAAGTATAATGGATGCCAGAATCCGTGGAATGACTGGGGTAAACCTAATCCCCCTATGGTTTTCACAAGAGTCCCGGGCTCCCTTTTTAATTGTGGGTTGTTATACAGTAAGGTGGTTTTTTTTTTACTGTTTTTATGTATGCGATATCGACCGGTTGTATGTTTTTGAATTCAGTACAATGTTCCACTTTTTCAGATTGGTCACTTTTCTGACTTTCCTCTACGTTCAGGGAGGAAGCTTGAAGATTAAGCAGTTTCTCACTTAACTGGAGGTTGTGCATTATTGTTGGCAAGACCTTGCGTTCTCCCAATACTGGTGTATTGAGGACGAGTGATCGCACTACGCTACTCACATCACTACTATTCAGTGGTGGGGCAGGAGCGTGGATTTTGACATTGAAGTACTCGTGATAAAATTACAAGAAGCATTGGAGTGCAACGTGGCATTCTTATGACCGCAAAAGACGCTTGGCCTGCAAATTCTTTTATTGTACGAACTCCCGTGCAGTTTATGTTAAACACGAGACCACAAACACCTACACGCATTTTCACGGCCGACGTGCATTCACACACAGTGAGTAGCAGTACGTTGTCGTTCGCCCTGGTGGCACTTTTCTCATAGCGCGTACACTCTATTCCGATAGTCTCTTCTGGTCTGTCGTCTTCCTGGCATTGGGGCTTGCCCTTTTGTTCCTGAAGTCGCTTGTGAGTAGTATACTACTCACAACAAAACTCTCCGTTATATAACGGCATGAAATGATTCTTGGTAAATAAGGGATCTAAGCACTGGCGTCCATGGTAACCGTGACGTTCTGGTGCCAATACCATACATAGATGAGTGTTTTTGTTTGTAGTGATGTTGAAGCGCATAACCCGTGTATCAGTTTTCTCAACAACCCTTGTGCCATCCGCATTCTCGGCTCACAACAATTGATGCCGTGACCGGGATAGAAGGATGAAGATCCCGTGACCGTATCCGTTCGAGGATAGGGACGTACGGAGCTTCCTGGAGAACCTCAAGGACTTGACAGAGACGGTCAGAGTCAAGACCGATCGAGCGAACCTGGCGGCACTGCGAATGCTGCTCAAGAGCAGGGCGAAGGTTGTGCTGGATACGGCGCAGTAAGGCCCTGCGAAGCTGGAGTGGGACGCCGAGAAGGAGGCGCTGATCGCCGGGTTCGACTGCCTAGCTGACTGCCAGGAGGCAATGTGGTGGTTCAAGGGTGCCTAGCATGGGCCAGAAGGCGACACTTGTTTACGCCGTGTCGTTGTGGGCAGCGTTGTCAAGAGCCCTGCCATCTTTTGGACCAGGACTCTGAACAACGCATGCTGACAGATCAGTTCTTGGGGGGTATGCCACCAACAGCACGGGATCAGCTTAGGGTTGCTCTCATCGCACATCCAATGACGCTGGAACACTTGGCTGATGCACTTCGGCAGTTGCTGGAAGAATACTCGCTGACAATCAACGAGTTGGAGGCAAGCGAACCAAGTGACCTGAATGACCTTCGATACGCAGTGGATAGGTTGACTCAGGAAGTGGCAGCTTTGAAGGTGAAGAGGAAGGAGAACCGTGGCGACGTCTGTTACGGATGCGGAAAACGTGGACACAGGCGGAGATTTTGCGCACTCGGCAAGGAAAAGTTGTACTTGACTAAACGTTTCACTGTACGTTTTTTTGTCTAGGAAGGGAGATCCGATAATAGGGACGGTTGATAAGACGGCAGTTCAGGCGAGGATAGAAATCAATGGTAGCTCGGAATGTTTGTTTGAAACTGGGGTCGCGATTTCATTGCTTGGGCCGAGACCAGGAAAAATTGTTCAGCCGTGCACGCTGGTCCTCCGAACAGTTGGTTACTTTACCCCCCGAAGCTAATGGCCTAGCAGAATATAGTGTCTGAATCGATGGTCACGTAGGCAAACCGCCTTCAGTCATTTCCTTCGACGCATGTCACACTATACCAGGAGAGGATTTTCTTGACCGCGCTCTGGTCAGGATTGATTTGAAGCATGATACTATAGGATAGTTTCATTAATGAGATAACGCAAACCCCAAGTTAGGCAAATTGAGGTGAATGCACTCGAAACAATACCAACTTGTGACGGTTGGTTGCTGAATGAAGTGGTACGCTAACTTCAAGAATTGTTCAATATGAACCAGGACCCGTTTGGCTATTGTGACTGGATTGAAGACGAAGCCTCTATAAAGATATTCAGCCCCAGAAAAACTCCAATACACCTACAGCCGGAAACTGAACGACAAGTGAAGTACATGCTGAAAGAAGAAATCATCGAGGAAGCTGATAGACCCCTCAACTCTCCCATTTTATTGGTGAGGAAGCTCAGTGGTAAATTTCGATTTTGTGTCGACTTCAGACGGCTCAGCGAGGTTACGGCCAATAAGGTCATGGAAGTCCCGGCGGTGGCAGAGATTTTCGATAAGCTACAGAACGCCAGGATATTTATAGTGTTAGACCTGCGGTCTGGATATTGGCAGGTTCCAATCAAGCAATCGGATCGAGATAAAACAGTGAGAGAAAAGCAATACCGCTTCAAACGTATGCCGTTTGGGCTGTCGGGCGCCCCTTTCACATTCAGACGACTGATGCCGAAGGTGCTAGACGGCTTGAACAATACTGTTGTCTACGGAGACGGTATAATCATCTACAGCGCCAATTAGAAGGAGCACATAGGGCACGTTTCAGCTGTATTGCAGAAGAGTGAACGGACCGGCCTACGGATCATTAGTCTAGAGTTTCAACTGGCGAAATGAACGGTAGTACTACTCGGTCACAAGGTCGGTCAGGATGAGGTCCAGCCACTGCTCGAGAAACTGCTTACGATCGAGGTCATTCTGGTGTCAACATCGGGAAGGACTTTGCGACAATTTTTCGGTCGCGTTGGGTTCTCTATCCATTTCATCAAAAACTTCCTTGACCTCGCGAGCCTATTATACGAAATTCTGAAGAAAGATTGCCAGTTTCACTGGTCAGAAAAGGCCAGTCAAGCGTTTGTCGAAATTCAACAATTGATCTAGAAAGGACAGCTAACCCTGAAATTACCAGTGATCGGACAGAGCTTCGTTGTCGCAACGGATGCGAGCGAAGTAAGAATGGGAGCTGTACTAAAGCAAAAAGACGGTGTTCTAGAATTTGCCAGTGGGGTACTAACCCTAGCCGAAGGAACGTTAACAGCACCAGAGAAGGAGTGTTTGGTGACTGTGTGGGCCTTGAAACAACCGAGGCCGCACTTGCGCGGCCGACGTTTCCATGTGGAGACCGATCACAAACCGTTGGGTGGATTAACTTGGCAAGGGACCCTGAGAAAAGCTGGCATGTTAGACGTTACGACTACAGGAGTACGACTTTACAATTCGTCATGTAGCCGGAAAAGAGAACTGTGTTCCCGATTTGCTTTCTCGAACGCAACACTTGGACGAGGTAATGGGAGCTGACAGTATTGAACTGGAGAGCGATCTCGGAAAGTTAGAAGCAGCATAGAGGATGGATACGGCAATCCGACCGATGGTTGATCACCTTCTGTCGGGAGAACAATCACTAGAAGACGAGAAGAATCCAGATGTGAAAGCTTTCAGGATGCACTGATCAGACTTGCGGTTGAATAGTGCCGGAATTTTAATGCCCCAACTACGGGAGGGAATAAATCTGCCGGTTATACTGGCGGAGTTGAGAGCGACGCTTGTGAAAGAATGTCATCAGCTGTCTCATACGGGGTGTCATCGAACTTGCGAAGTGCTGAAGCAAAGTGCATACTGACCGGGAATAAAGAAGGATGTTAACAATTATGTGCGGGTGTGCCAGCAATGTCAGCTGCTGAAAAGTACTAACCACCTAAGTCAGTGTCCTACACAACCAATTGCGGCCAATGAAATTGGGGAATTATGGTCAGCGGATGGTCCCTTACCCAGTAACCACTTCCGGAAATCAATACATCATAGACATGACCGAACACTTCACAAGGTGGATGGAAGCAGCCGCCATACCCGACCAGCCTGCAAGGGCGGTGGTGGAAAATCGTTGCAGATCACGGAATACCACGAAGCATATTAATTGACCAAGACCCCTGCTTCGAAAGTGAGGAATGTACGAACTGTTTGGAGCGCTTGGGAATCAAGATAATTCGCACAACTCCATACCACCTTCAGTCAAACTGATTGACGGGAAGGAACAATCGCAAAATCAAGGAGTTGTTGGCGGCGAAAGGAGGTATCTGGGAGGAAATGTTACCTTTGATTCTGTTGGCTCATCGTTGTTCGCCACAAGGAACGATGAAAAAGTCGCCATTCAAACTAATGTTTGGCGTGTGCCACGCTTGTCAGTCGATTAGGAGATTGGTTTGTGGGGAGACCGACTGATGAGCACGCGTGAATTAGCAGAAGCTCGAAGATTCGCCAACCAAACCTTGACAAACACACAAAAGTTTCCGCAGAACAGTCAGCTGTAAGATTATCGGATCGAGGTGATGTGTTTGAACTTGTTCCGAAGGTTAACTCCAGAGGCCGGCGGAGACTAGGAGCAACAAGACCCGGGTCTAGGAAGTTCTTGACAAAGTGGAGGGGACTGTATTTAGTAGTAAAACATCGCGACCCAGAAAAAGTAATAGCCCTACTACATTGACACCCATCCGCTGCCTTGCGGTATTGGCGTTTGAGCCAAAGTCTTTTGTTGAGAACCCTAATCGTTTTCCTCTCTAGGTCTGGGCAGCCTGACAATATCTCAGTCCACACATAATCATGAGTACACACAGCACCAGTGATTTCAAACTACATCGGATGTCTCGCAGTGTAAACATACATGGTTGACGGCATCCGAAACAGATTAGCCTGTCCCAATGACTGAAACCAAAGGACGCCTGCACTTTGACCATCACCGCAAGTGACTTTCGCTACACCACTTGCGGTTCCATCCAGACATCACGTATCTAGTGTAAACCCGAAGGAATAAGACCAGTAGGTGTGTGGGTGAGGCCTTTATGTCCAGCCGGTCAATTCTGGTTAGCCGATTGAATGGCTGACAGGAAAAGAAAACCCTGATATCTCGGAAAATTGACACACACAGAGAGAGAATACATTGACAATGTATAAACTGAGAAGAAAGATTTTTAAAATGATACAGGAAGCATTTCATTATACGAGTGCATGTTAGTGCGTTCTAGAGAGGACAAGGGTGAAAAAAATTTCGGTTGGACTTAAGAGAGAACATGCAAACAATTCACCATACAATACACTAACAAAGCCGAAGAAAACAATGGGTAGAAGACCGCAAACACCTAAGTTTTTGAAAAGAGGAACGGATTAGTTGCGAAACGTCCATTGTCTTGATCGATGCAATCATTAACAGTCATATCAATATATCCACTCTATTTCTGTTAGTGATTGCAAACACATACAGCTAGTTACAACCGCAAGGAACAGGTGGGAACATCCTACTGCCGACTCCTCCCCCACCGTAATACCAAATTTAGTTCTTAGTCCTCTCCCGATCCCCATTTCTGGTGATTACTCTACAGGTCCCATAACAGATATAGCTAGTCATGTTGTGACCGCAAAAGACGCTTGGCCTGAGAATCCGTTTATTGAACAAACTCCTGTATAGTTCATGTCAAAAAGCAAACCACATACGCGTACACTCATCTGCATGTCAGACATGCATTCACATACATCGTGTGGTAATACGTTGTCATTCCCCTTGATGAAACTTCTGCCATAGTGCGTATACACTATTCCGATTGTCTATTCTTGTCCATCGTCCTCCTGGCGTTCGGAGCTCTCTCTTTTGTTCCTGAATGCTGCCTGTGGGTAATATACTACTCGTGAGTAGTATACTACTCACAACGAAACTGCCTATTAAACAACAGTCATAGTAACAATGTGTCGGTAGGTCCCCTCTCTTACCATTCAACCTCAGGCCTGCTTCGTCCTTTGATTACACCCAGAAGGTGAATTAATATAGGTGCTTTCAGCATTCACACTCTAAAGCAGATCGGTACACAGATAGCTCTCAAACAAACGTTAGACACGTTAAATGTCAATGCCTGCTGCATTTCAGAAACTGCAATCCATAACAATAGTCAGCGTGTGGAACGAACAGCACCCGCATTGTCTACTCTGGAAGCTGATTTCGATTCAGTTGCTCGTAAGGTTCTCTGGAGCTGTCTCCTTCGCAAAAGAGAACCAGGGTAATACGTGAATCTGTTGAGATCACTGTATGCTCACTCTGTAAGCAGAGTGAGAGTTTATGGACAACTGTCTCGGGCGTTCATCACTTCTACTGGTGTTCGATTTCCCCCTTCCTGTTCAATTTTGTCATGGACGATATTCTGGAGGTGTGCTTGAACAATCCAGTGAACTTGGTTATGAGCTTCTCTCCGGCGCTAGATTGACCGATCTAGAGTATGCGGACGACATTGTTTTACTTAGCCCCTCTGCCGCAAACATGCAGACCATGCTGGACAGGCTGTGCGACCGAGCTGGTTTGTATGGAATGCGCTTCGCACCTCCAAAGTGCAGTGTTGATTCAAGACTGGGGCATTTCCACTCCTACTTTCCTTATTGCAGGTAATTCGCTTGAGACTGTGAACAGTTTCACATACTTGGGTAGCACCATCTCGTCAGCCTGTAATATTGCTGATGAGATATCAGTGGGGATTGCGGAGGCACGAGTTGTCTTTTCCAAACTGCGTCATCTGTGGCGTCGGAAAGACATCCGGTTGTCGTTGAAAAGAAGGGTATGTAATGCTTGTGTGCGCTCCATTTTGCTTTATGGTTCGGAAACGTGGCCTGTTCACAAAGAACATATCAACAGACTCGCTGTGTTTGACCATCGTTGTCTCCGTCAATTGGCCCATATTAAATGGACTGATCGCGTGAGCAATGTGGAAGTTCGCCGGCGCGTATTCCGGAACACTCGGATGCGCGATCTATTGGTCAACTAATCACGGCACACAGCTTGCGTTGGCTGGGTCACGTACTCCGTATGTCATCTGATCGTTTACCGTACCGGGCATTATATACTGAGACCACCAACAGTTGGGTAAAACCGCGTGGTGGTCAAGCAACAACGTGGTCACGAAATATGAAGACTCTGACTGCTCCATTGAGCAAAGTGGGTAGGTGTCGCCGGCCTGTATGGGGTCCTCGTGATCATTCAAACCACTGGTTAGAGACACTATCCGAGATGGCGATGTGTCGCAGTCAATGGCGTATCTGTATCCATACCATTTCTAGTTCTTCCTTTTTGTAGTATTTTATTGATTTTCAAACTTCTTAGTAACGTTTTCTTCCAGGATATTACACGTCACTGTTAAGGTGAGCGGCGGCCCGAGCCACAGTACCTTTTGGTCAGGCTCATGGTTATTATGATGATGATGAACTGCTTTTCATCTGACTGCTCCCCTTTGATCTGTCTGACAAGCTTGCACCTGGAAAGACCGGGGTTCTAGCCGCCATAGCCTGCCCGATCAAAAGAGTACACAGGCCCGACCACCTCTTCAAGTTAGTAGTGTGGTATATTTGCAGTAGCCGTCGGTAAGGCGTTAGTCAGATTTTGTGATTAAAAGTCACTTCCGAATTTGCAGCTGGTCGAAATGACAGGTAGGCTGGGCTGAGAGAGCTCGTTCAGCTGTGGACGGTAGAAACAAGATGTTCAGTGCTGACATCTCTGGCGATATGCCATCCAAAATCTGTATGACTTTCGAGCTTAACTTAATTAAACCTATTTAAGTTTATGGTCTGACCCCTATTTCTACAGCTCTTTTGGAAGACGTTGCTGTGGCGTTTTCTGAACCGTATGAGAAACCGAAGAAATACCTAACGATTGGTGCTCATCAACCATCATTCTACTGTTTAGAAACATGTCAGGATGCCATATATCAACCGGAGAGATATTATCCCTGTGCTTTATCGCGTCCCATGATACCAGGGGTCTTCTAGTAGAGCGACTTTTGGAGTGCCGAGAGTATCAGGTACATGCAGAACAGACAAGTTTCGGACCTGGTCGCGAGTGTGCCGATCATAGCTTCACTTCGCGACAATCAGTGAAGTATAGGTACTTTTATCTCCAGCGGACGGTCGTAGTATTTTTGGACACAGGCGGTTTTTACATCGTTTGCTCTCTGGGGCTACATTATGCAGAAATTGTGCTGAAATACATCAATCTGGTGCAGCTGTAATACCCCCACTCTGAGTACAGAGTCCTCATTTTTGAGCAGCTATCTGGAGCAATTTCTACTTCAGGTGGCATCCGTCAGGGTTGTCCTATCTTCTATATCTTCATTTACGTGTCCTGTGATATTTTTAAGGGGGCACTCGGAGATTCCGAGCACTCCGATGTAAACTGACTGATATCGAATGTGTATACGATATCGGTTAGTTCGTTTGTCGAAAATCTGCAGACCTTGTCGAAATGGTCAAGTGATATGACTGGCCTGTGAGATATGCACTTTGCCCCTTCAATGTGTAAAATGTTGTCACAAAATTACTTCGGCCTTAATCTCTTTGTTGTTACAGGTGTTGAGCTGCTTGATGACTTCCTTTATCTGAGTCATACCTCCCAACTCGCTTGTTATACTGACAGAGATGTTTATAAGTATAGATAAATCTTAAAGTTGAACATCACTCACAGTTGATCGCAGCTGTCGCATCCCCATAGACTTTCCAGTCGGCCCCTTTCGAAAAGAAGCACTAGACTCGAGTTTCGCTCTCATTAGAGCTCGTCAGTAGTGCATATCATCGCCACTGCCGGGACTTGAACCACGGACATGTTGTTCATGAGGCAACCGTGTTTACCACTGCGCCATTGACCTCACGTTAGGCACGACCGAATTATCATATGTGAACGCTCAACCACTCTCGCTTGTGAGTAATGATCAGGTCCTAATCGCGGGGTTATCGATTGGAGTTAACAGACAGTAACTGTGTCTCCATTTCGAGACGATCGGGCAACCTGATCATTACTCACAAGCGAGAGTGGTTGAGCGTTCACATATGATAATTCGGTCGTGCCTAACGTGAGGTCAATGGCGCAGTGGTAAACACGGTTGCCTCATGAACAACATGTCCGTGGTTCAAGTCCCGGCAGTGGCGATGATATGCACTACTGACGAGCTCTAATGAGAGCGAAACTCGAGTCTAGTGCTTCTTTTCGAAAGGGGCCGACTGGAAAGTCTATGGGGATGCGACAGCTGCGATCAACTGTGAGTGATGTTCAACTTTAAAATTAACCAAATCCCCGACTACTCATCAGTAATCTATAGATAAATCACCTGGGCCGTTCGAAAATACTCGTCACTGACGTTTCCAAGACGTCCGGTTGTCGGTTCGTGTACGCATTCAGTCTTGCCGTACAAATCAGAAGCAGGATACAGTCAACTAAAAGATAGTTACGGGTTTCCTATATTCGACCACTGTTATCTTAGTCAGTTAGCCTACATCAGGTGAGTTAATTAAAGGGACAACGCCGAAATGCGTCGGTGCCTATTTGGGAATTTCGCATGCTCGCATCCGATAACCGATTTATTGAAAATGTGCGACCTATGCTGGTTTAGTCATGCGTTCCATACACTGATGAGGAGGCTGTTTCGTCATGCTTTGTTATGTGCGGCAGCTGATATTTAGAAGAAACCAAAGGGTAACTATGCAAAGACGGGATTGCAGGTTATGGGGACTGTGACTGCTTTACTGAGAACGGTTGGCAGACGTCGCCCACCAGGTTAAGGCCTATATATCCATCCGTATCGCTAGTTTGATACACTCACGGTCAGTGGTGTGCCGCAGTCACTGTTACCTTATATCCGCAAGGTTGTTGACCCTTTTTTATAATAGTTTTTGTGAGCTACGGTCGGGAGCAACGGTAGTGCAAGCCAACATACCCGTGGTGTGCTCGATACTGAAAATGCATGTATGTGTGGAAGCCGGATTTGACCAAACAACTTTAAACTGTTTCCTGTTGATAAGAGCTGTGTTCATTTTAGCCCCCAGCATTCGGTGTATAACTCTGAGAAGTTTGTTTTTGTTAACTGAGGTTCTTAACACAAACGAAATTTGCACCTCGTCGGACTGCTTCCAGGACTGGACTGTTTCCTTTTTAAGAATAAATAGCCTTATTGATGATACAAACCGCTGCATCAGGCGCAACCATAAATCATGGTATCAGACCAACTAAAAGCTGTCATTTTGTGTGATGAATTGCTGTCCAATTATATTGATCAACTCTCCTCATCCAATTTTCTTGTTCATTTTTTCAGATCGTACGTGAATTTTATGGGGGCGAGTGCGCCAATCTGAATGATTTGACTACAGTTATCAAGGTGCGGTCCACTTGTACATAATCATTTATCATTATAGAACTATATGGAACCACTCCGGCTGTTCAAAATCTTAGAACCGATCGAAGTTCATCAAATTTTCTATACTATAGATAAGATCTCGCCTTTTTTTGAAGGTATCTTGAACTGTTAATACTACAGTCTGCAACACCTTGTTTGTTTCTAGACCTCATCACCAGCCTCTCCGAGGTAATTGAAACTTGTCAAGGCGTACCTCCTATAGGCAAAGTTTTCTTGAAATGGGTATGTTTCATTCGATTTGCTGTAGTGCTCTCTTGCTAGTTTGGTTCCTCTTTACCGTTCTGATCCACACTTACCGGGTGGAATAATTCCCCTTTCTTTCGGTTTGCTGCTGGTTTCAATCATGCCTGACTAGCGGAACGCTCATAGGTCTATTTGTCACATTATTGAGTATACTGGATTGCGTGAATAATGGATAACAGTCCCATGGTTATGCTACATAACTACTTTTGTGTTTACAAAACTATTGTTTTTCGAACTCAGAGAAGTATGGGCTAGAGAAAAATACCTTCAATTAGGGATTATTGTGATCCCCCGGTGGCTTAGCACGAGTGCCTGTGTGTTTATCGCATACGATTGAAAAACGTCCTTTACCGTCTAGAAGCTTGACACAGCTGAGTTCCTCCTATGTGACACTTCAAAAATCGCTACATTTGGAGCTCTAGGTTATCTATATATTATACAAACGGTGATGTAAGTAGCACTACACAGCTACAAGTTAGTTTCACTGTCCACCTCTATCAAGATTCAGCAAAACAGATTTGATTATTTGTCACTATGCATGACGTTGTGGTATTTTTTTTTACTGTTCGGCGGTGACAGCATCGCTACTCGCTCAAACCTGTGGCATACTTGTAAAGTTGTTTAAATAAATTTTTCTCTAATGGCTTCAATAAATATACGGTTTAAAATACAGGAAGTTCCACCTTATTCAGTAGACTTTTTGAATTTACTTTGGTTCTTCCACATCCGTTTTCATGGTTCTTTCTCATTTCCTACCTGGACGAACGCTTTCCGACGATTTTCATTCCAACGCAATGTTAATTGTAAATCTTTTGTTGTAACTGGCTTTCAGTGTACGCATGCTACAGAGAGGGATTGGGCATTTCCTAAAAGAAACTGATGGTTCACCTTTTGTTAGAACTAATGAGTATCTACGTCTATGATGATGCTGATTATGATGTTAGGGTAAATGATTGTGTACGTCAGCGAAATGTCTGCCCAATAACCATATATAAGAAAACGTTTTCTCCAAATTGCTTTTCGCAGTTGTTACTTTTGCTAAACGGTTGAAGTGACACCTGAACGCAGTCATTTCGCATAATTATCAAACTGTTCAACTTAGTGCGATAGTCGAACAAGCAACCATCGGCGTTATCACGGAAAAGAGGCAGGGAGAACGGAACAGTCTGATCGCATCTCATGTTTTTAAAAATTCCGTCCGCTTCGATAACTGAACGCACTGAAGAATTGGTGGTAAATGCTCACTAATGTGCACGATTCAGTTTACATTATCTGTTTCTAGTCGTATCAGTTTTCCTTTAAAAACCCAACTAGATATATGTGTTTTCGGATTGTAGGAAGTGTTTATCTGAAGATGAAAGAGTGATCGCCCTCCCCTCGATAAACGTACTGTGCGTCGAATCCGTAAACCACCTTCAAGTGTCTTTGTCCTTGATCGACAGTTGGGTAGCAGATGTGATTTAAGCTAATCGTTTGTCACTCTACCTCATCCACTATTCACCTGCACTTCGTTAGTCAGCCCTGTTTGATCTCACATTTACCACGTGTATGTGGGCGCACATCCACAGTGTGCTAGCGGCTTGTATTCCGAACAGCTATCGCTGGATGCACGAACTAGACCAAAGCGCAATGGCGCAACTTACTCAAGCGCCGCTGAGAATGACTTGTCAACCTCGTACCGTCACTGTCTGCCAGATTGGGCTCAGCCCCCATAAATTGACACATCTATCGATACAACGATGTACTGATGGGAACTTCGATTTTTTGTACCATCTCTTTCATCATTTCTACAAAACACACTTGTATCGTACATTCTAATGGATTTTTTGATGCAGTCGATTACCTTAGGACGAACGTTTTCAGGTGTGTCCTTCATATGCCTTCTTTTGAAACTGGGAGTTGTTACGTTCCATCCGCTTTCTACTGTCCGTCGGCATTACGTGCTTTGTGACGTCTTATTTATTTTGTCCTGCTGGTCCCAAATTTGTAAAGTTACCGTCGAAACTATTCAAGTACATTGTGGGTCCGTCTCGTCTGTATCGATGTGAATTTGTCCAATCTCTTCCGTATTGAGGCGACCGTAAGCGGCAACATAACGGAGAGTCATTATTTACGTTGCGTTGCGTTATTTTCAGAAATTATACTAACGGTCTTCGGATGAAGTTCTCTATTGAATCACTCATTGACGCGTTGTCGACAGCTCCAATAACGCCGATCAAGATTTTTAGGAATTATGTATTATTGTTAGCCAAAAATTACCATTCCATCACTTTGAACGTGAATTAACTAGCAGATAAAGGGTTCAAAATGGTACAACGATAAAACGACATTGTTAGAGAGCCCATTTTTCGTCCAAAGCCGCCTCCGTCTTCAAGAAAGTTGATTACTCCAATCAGAATTAGTGGAACTGTCCAGAAAGGTCGATAGGTAACCTTGGCTAGTTTTTTTTTACCCGTCCGACCTTTATTCTACTATGCTCATTGGTGGCTTGGTGACCGTAACTATTTTTCTGATAACTGTCCTATTTTCTGATTCGAGAATGTTTCTGGGTCACTATGCACCGTATAAATACCTTTTATTTTTCGCCTTTGTCGCACACGTTTTTGTGGCGAAACAAAGCTGTTTTTGCACGCGTCTTCTGGCTTGTCTTGGTAGCAAATACGGAGACAGTCGTGGTACTTTTAGGACAGATTTTCCGGGCTAATTGCTACAAGGAGGAGAGTTGGACTTCTGACGAGCGCACTACTATATCGAGGTCGAACCAGGGTATCCTTTCGAGGGTTTACAACAGATATCAAACATTTAGGTGTAGATAAGATGAGATCGTGTCTGTCAGTGCTAAGCAAGAAGGTTTTGGTTAATGCTCAACAATAGCTATAAACTGGGAGAATGCAAAGGCGTATTCTTCGCGTGGTATAACACAGTACAACATCCCTCATAATTGTTCACTGCAAAAAGCAAAATAAAGACAAATTTAGGGTCGATTTCATACAAATAAATCAAACGTACTTCAACCGATTCTACATTCGATATCATACTAAACGGAACATCGGGCGTATTAAACACAACCAACATTTGCCTTTGTGAATGGTTTGGTGATACCTGTTAGTTGTTTTTGTCTGGTGTATATGAGTGTGTGTGTGTAGTGCTGGAACGATATCAACGTTATGTACAATCTAGGAGCCACTTTCTTCAGTTCCTGATTTTACTTATTTCAAAACGAAGCTTCGCAGCTGGTGTGCAGTTGGATGGCAAAATAGTGGATTTGGAAGTATTAGTTGGTATAGAAATAGCGGAAAGCATAGTTAACAAACAATAGGGTTCGATCTGTTTTGTCGATATTATTTTATAGGCAACCTGTTCAAATAACCATAACATTCATGCCACTAATTCCGACTGACCATCGTATACTTCTAGTCATTTGCACTGAATGCAATCCCACAAGAGAATTTCACAACCTTATGGTAGAAGCCGTTGAGCCATAAGCTCTAGTGCGTGCTCTCTAGTTTTATAGGTACTGCCGCATTATCCACCGGAGTGCTTCCAACGTGACACGTGTCATGAAAAATCAACCTTTCTATTACCGCTATCTTCCAACACATCCACCAACAAATACCGATGGTTTTTTCCCATACAAACAGGCTGCAATAACGAATACCTGTTTAATTTGCGGTCCTAGCATCACCACCGATGTAACTGCGCCGCTGGACATTGTTATTAGTCATCTTTTTCTTGTCACTGGAGGCGACGAGGTGGGTTCTCTTCACTATGTCTGAGTACGGTTCGTATTTAAGCCCGAGACAGGGCAATTAATTAATTATCAGTGAATAGTTTATTGGTTGCCAGAATTAGAGTCATGGGCGTCACGTGATGACTGTCCTTTAAATGATCTTTTATGTTTCTTCGTTTGCTTTAAGTTGCGCGTGGTTATACCCATTTTTATAGTAAGTAATGCGATATACGTATATATCCACTGCTCCTTTCTACAGCGACCGCTCTGTTAAGTGTGACATCAATTCTTTGGAAAACACGGTATTGGACAGCCATTCCTCTCACCATACGATGAACACAACCATCCTCTCTTCCATGGTGATATCTACTAGAACGTTTTATCTAGTACCCGCCAGTATTTCAAGTTTGTGCACTGTCGATTACGAGACTTATGAACCCCTTTTATGATTTTGGTCATTTTGAATTATATGAACAAATTAGTGGGATTCACTTCAAAGGTGATTGCGTGTCAACGACTCACGTGAACCATACGCCTCAAACAAGACCACTCTGATTTCGTGTTTGGTCAGGTTTTACCTTGGTCACACCGTCAGTCTTTGGCAAGCCGCGAAATGCAACATGGTGCGAATGACGAGTTGCTATTTTCCTGTCTCACTTAACCGGAACTGGAAGTGACATTGACTGTGTCGTTCCGGTATGTGTTTTTCCATCCAGATTTGTGGTTGCATAAATATGCCTCACAGACGAAGAGTGACCTAAACGAAGGATTGCTTGATTCAAAGTGATTTAACTACGTTGTGCACTAGTTGCCGTTACCACTCAACTGAATACACATCTCGTCAGTATACAGCTTTGGTGGATTTACGTACGCGGTTGTTCATTTTCCACCTTTCAGATGCTTGTGTTTCCTGTGTCGAGGACGCGAAAGTAGGCCCTGGAAGTAACATCAACGGGGATGGGAAAATGTCACTGGATTAGGGATTCTCAGTAGCACATTCATTTCAAAAAGCGAGTAAATGGGACTTGTTTTTTAACAAAAACTTCACTTTCTGACAAAGGTAATTGGTCTTCAGTACAGTTTGACCGTGTTGTTAGGTGAGAAGTCAGCAGATATTTGTTAGCTACGTGATGCCCTTCTGGACTACCGCAGTAAACCCACTTGCATACATTCTGAAATATGTATGCGCAGTAGCAGTGTCCCTCTGTCGCCGTATCCCTCTTTCTAGGGCGGCGAATTTCCTTGTTCATTACATACGACGTGTGTCATGATTTCGAAACCAACCTGCTTTGATGTTAGTGAAAAATTCTCGCGCTTCTGGTCTGCAAATCAGGTATTCACAAACGGCTACACATACCTGTTCGTTGTGTTCGCTCCTGTGCCAAAACAGCGGTATCGTGGCCTTACGCAGCTATACTCATAATGGATGTGACGTTTTGTTTGCGCTACTTATTCGAAGTGGTATAAGTGGTCAAGTCTGAACACTGTTTACGAATACCCACAGAAGACTACCGACGAAAAGTGCCAATTGCAACCGTTGTTCAAAGCAATCGTCGAATGGGCTAAGTTGCCTAATCCAGTTCGTTCATGTTGGGATATATTCTAGGGCACTAATGTTCGTTACGTCTGCCAATACTTCGGTCGTGGTTATGCTGCTGGTTGTGGAATTACCGAATGTCCAGATTTACACAGATTAAATCAAACGTGCTAAACATCCATTTGTTTCCAACATGACCAAACGGTCTCGTGACCGACTGTGAATTCTCGTGCCCCGTACAACCCAGCGCAAAACTGGCGCAAATCAAACCGGGTTTGTTTAGTCGTGTTATACTCTCTAGTTAGCACAGTTGGTTATCACTCTGAAGTTTGTCAGGCCTACATTTTCACTGGTAAACACGATGACAAAATTGCGACACCAGCATATCCACTTTTGTGAAGCTTTTTCGGTGGTTCCACTTAGCACCTTGGTACACCTAATGTCAACCGGTTCGTTGACTGTGCTAATCATTCGTGGTCGATGCATAATATGCCGATGTGGATTTTCTTCACTTTTTTTATCAACAGCTATCTAACGAGTTGGTCAAAATGTGTTCGGTACAAATGATCGTATTTTGCTGGTGCGTCAGGAAAGTGTTAATGAATGTACAATGTTTTAAGCTTTTGTTATTTGTCTTACTGTTATTTTGTTCAGTAGAGTCATTATAATGAGAATCTAGGCATCCCGTTAGCCCCTTGATCTGCAATCGGACTTTAAGTTGTATATCGTACCTGGTAAGATACATCTACAGTCGAAGTTCTTGGTTTTCGAGATGTGTGTTTAAAGAACGATTCAGTCATTTAATAATGACATTTACGCATAAATTTGGCAGTACGATCATTCTAACACTGGCTAGTGGAAACGAATGTAGCAGTAAGATTTTTTCCCACTTCGTCGTTGCATCTATAATTCGGATTTCGGACAGCTCGAACCACACTGCCCACGAGTACAGCGTAAAGCTAGAAGTGATGATGATTACGTTCTCACTACAGGATGTGAATATATATATATATATATATATATATATATATATATATAGAGAGAGAGAGAGAGAGAACTGAAAATCCATAGATGAGAGCAATGTCATCGTGTAAGCGTTTTATTCGTATGGTTTTCGCCTGTCGTGAATCTGATACGGTTTGTGCTAGTATCGGTGTTAGTTGTTCGCGGGCATTTTTGCTCTTCTTAAAGACTCCGTCGATCCTCAGTAAGGTGTATCTAGAAGAATCAAATTACTTTCGTCGACTTCCTGGGGTTGCCATAATAGTGAGCATCACCAAGTAAGATGTGGAGCCTTGAAATTCTACTAGAGTTTAACGTTTGTTCAAGACATGTATTTTATATTGTAAAGTGACTTCATTCCGTTATCGATTGCGCACACTTTGATTGAACACTGGACAATTGGAAGCTCGCAGTTAAATTTGACAATCCCGCGAGAAAATGGTTAACAGTGGTAGCTTAATCTTGTTACCTTTAAGTTAAACGCATTTGAGGGCACCCCTCACATTCTTATGGACTTTTCAACCAGCTCCTCTCGAACAGAAGCATCAGTTTTCAGTTTCGTTCTCGTTAGTGTTTATCTTATTCATGGCTGGAATGTGAACTTCCACCACAGTTTCATCAGATGGCCATCTTGACCACTACGCCATTGAACTTATCAGACATGATCAAACTGTCGTATCTGAGCGTCAACCACTTTCGGTTGTGAGTATTGCTCAAATGGACCTGTGTGCCAGCACGTGAATTCGCTTGCTCCTAACTGCCATATACCTGCTTCATAACGTCATTCTTGCTTACCTGTTGGTGTCACCCCATGCGACCAACTGAACAAAGACATCGACAGTCAAACATTTGAAGCGTTTTCATCTTGCCTTCTAGGCAGCCAAGTTTCACAATTTTAAGGCGACATGGCTATCAAGTTCGCCCAGTCTAGGCAACCTTTGGACTCCTGGAAGATGCCTGTCCTCAGAGATCTATCTTAATAATGTCCACGCTGGTTTTAGAGACAAAAATCTGTTTCGTTTCCTAGACTTCTGCCCCTGCCAAGTTACGAGCTGGCCAGCAACCTGCGTACTTTCATCATTAGCTTAACATAATTACTGCAGTTGGTTGTGGTACCTTTAGGCCTAAGACTTTTGATTAGGCGTTCCCTGAGATTATCTCTTCTGCAAGGAGTCCCAGAGCAATATGTTAACCTACTAATACCAATTTATACTTACACTTCAAACGGCGTAGTAGTTTGTAAACAGCTGTTCCGAGTGTTTCTCACTTTTGACAAGTATCAGTCTTTCTTTTACCGTCCAATTTTATCACGAACGACATCCTGCAAGTTGCACTTATGAAATCCAACGAGCTCGGTGTGGGGTTTCTACCTGATATCCGATGTGGATTATACGGGTGGCACTCTTGTCAAACCTTTCCACCGAAGACCTTCAGACCATGCATAATAGATTAGATGATCTGAGCTCGTCTGCACGGAACTTGCTTCGTGCTTTCAAATTGCAAAGGGCTGCTTCATGACCACCTTTAAAGACAGTCGCCTTTAATTGTTGTCCTTTCTACTCATTTGGTTACCACTACCGCGTTAGTTTGCAGTATCGTTCCTGAGGTGTGGATGAGAATGGTGGAACAAGTGTTGCCTGAACCAACCCGCGTCATCTTTGGCTTCCAAAAGACGTCCGATTGTTGCGGAAAACAAGGGTAAATATTTCTTATATACTGTTTGTCTTACCCTATGCTCCAGAAGTGGTGCGTATTCGTTACCGCTTGATCATCATCATCATTGTCTCTGTCAATTATCACGCATCAATTAATATGTTCGCGTGAACACCATGATTGCTCTCGGGCCTGTAACCAGAAAAGCCTGGATGCGTAGTCAATTTTCCAACCAGTATAGGTGTATGCTCCGCGATTGCTGAGTCACGTGCTCTGTGTGATAGGTGAGTGATTACTGTACCGGCCATCATACACCGAAACCACCAACGGTGAGCAGAACCACGAGTGTGGTGGTCACGAAGGATTGTCCCTGAACATTCTGTTGGTAGAATAAACAGGTGTCGCAAGTCTGGTCGGGATCTCACGATCACTCTAGTCGCCGCTTAGCAACGCCACCCAAGATAACAGGCAGTGGTATGCTTGGATCAATTGCATTTTTGGTTCCATTTTTCCTTATTTTAATCCCTTTTTCTCCCGACAATTTTTTAGGTAGTATCATGATCCTTCTTCATTTATTACTTATTCCTTGTCTAGCTTGGAATAGCCCAACATCGGTGCCCCGTGTCTGGGACCTCTCAATCACAGCCAGCCAATGTCTTATCCAGTTCTGAAGATGGTATCGAGAAATTCTCACCGATGGTGGAAGCTATCATTGATTATACGGCCCATTTGTACGAGGCACGTGAGTGTCATGAAGCCATTTGTAAACACAAACCGGAGTTCACTGATTTTCTCACTCGTTGTAATTCGACAACTTTCAGCAAACGCTTGGATTTGTGGCACTTTCTTGGTAAGCCGGATTAATCCATTGTTGATCATAGATTGTGTATTTGCTTTGTACGATCACATTGTGGTATAGTTTATCCCAGGCAATTTTTTTGTGTTGGCTTGAGTGACATTATAGGCTACGTGAACAAACAAAAGTAGGTTTAGTTCTATACCTTCCTCTACCACCGGCTTTGTTACTAGTTTATCACTTGTTACTAATTTTGCCGGGTCCTTTTTGAGACCACACCTTTCTACACAATGTTGGCGATTGCTCTATGGGTAAATTATTCTCGTTTGTTACTGGTGAGGTAACATACCAGGTCGATTGGTTGCACATTAGAAAATTAACATTATTTTAACAGTAGTTTTTCCGTAAACAAGTTTATTCTTCATATTCATTGATTATACCATGGTATCTGGCAAATCTTACTTTTCCCGCTTGATATGGTTTTTGATTGTCACTGCCTCAGTTTAAGTTGACCTAAAAGATTACTGTGGCATTGTTCTCCATCTACAGTTTCGTTCATACTAAACGGATTGTCGCGTACCTAGATACTGTGTCAGAAAAGTCGGCACCGAATATCCGAACGATACTAAGTAATCTCGGTTTATTAGAGAAGCGATACTGTTTTCATACAGAAAGAGCAGTGTTCCCATTAACGATTGCTGCCGGGCGACAAGCTTGTTTCGTCTTGATTTCCCGTTCGTTGTGTTCTACACTCTTAATTCGAGCAGTTTGGTTTTTTTATATCTAACACACATTCAGCGAAATTGTTTTACTCATCACCTTTTACCAACAAATTCGATGTAGCAACCGGTTGTCATTTTAATTGGTTGATATATATCGGCCGCGGTTCCGCATGCAACAGCTTGTGCGTGAACTTTAACTGTCTGAACGTTCTCCAATCAGGACACCATTCCAGCCCAATCTCATTACACTCTTGTCTTTTTGATATGCTTGACCACTTCTTGTTTATGGTGATCCTTCGGGACAGTCTGGTTGATTGTGACCGATACACAGATACGAAGAGGGCGTTTCGCATCGTCTGCCTTACCATGGCCTTGGCGTCGCGAAGGCTGAAGTGGCGCATATTGTCTATAGCAGAGGCAGTCTCAATCCGATTGTGCCTCTGGGATTTGCGTGTTCATAAATGGTTCGTTCACACCTTAGGATTACCATAGCTAAGCACATACGCGATGTTTTGATCCATTCTCTTCTACCCAACCTAACTAACAGTGACTATCTAAAGCCCACCTGATTTATGATTATAACGACGAAGTTGTGTTCGTTTTATCCAATAGCCTTGTTTCCCATCTAATTCTTGGTCAATTGTTTTTGTGGTTTTCTGCAGGATTTTCAATTATTATCGCATATACTCTTTCTCTCTCTCCTACGCACTCTGCTAGATTCATTCAACACTGCTGTATGTTTATTGAGGAACAAAAACTTGCCAACGATTCAGAATCCCGCACCCTCATAGCTAACCGCTTACACAAACTAGACATCTATATACTCAAAACCAGAGGACCTATATTGTCGATGTGGTCATTTTTGACCTGTACAAAGTGGGTACTATAATTAACTGACGCCAAAGTCGTAGTTTGACGCACATATGTCCTCCTTTCTGAGAGCCATTCTTTCTTCATAAGGGCATTCTTTTGGGTTTTTCACTAGATTTCCCTCTCCATATGTAAACGGCAATGAAGGAGAACGATCTTCAATTCATTCCAATCACGACAAGCGCAAAGTTCTTTGCTTAACGTTGGATGTGGCGAGTTCTCCGGAGTTGAACTCAAGGCCTACGACAATCGTTAGCACAAAACTATAAGACTGTTCTCATGTCAACCGTTGAAAGACTTGCAGGTTGGTTTTAACCGACCATAAACACGTCCAACACCTTTTGAAATGAGTGGCAACCCATTTCATACACAGATTACGATGAGTATGCGATTTTTGATAAGGAGAACGAATTTAATCTGAATGACCCAGAGATGGTCTTGGTATATCTTTCAAAAGAATAAAATACACTGTGGCGAGAGGACTAGTGGCGGACAATCACTGATGACGTGGAATGAACGACGGATGTGTATGCCGGCTATTCTGAATGTTGATTCACAAAATGTCAGTGTTTGTGGCCGTTTTAATTTTTATTGCTGTTGTTCACGCCACCTACATGGATGGTCGTAGTCTCCATCAAAACGATGCCCCATTACCTATGTCTCACGTTAGAAGAATATGGCCCCTTCTTAGCAAACATGCTGCACTGACCAGCGTGTATTCCTGTATTCTGCTGGGTAGACAATCAATGGGCGTGTTCATTCGACACCTAAGCAGAGATTATTGGTCCTACCGCTAAATGATGGAGGTTAGGGGTGTTTAACAACCTCAATAGAACAGTCTGGTCTCATTCTACCTTTGTTGGCTTCTGGCAAACATACCTGAACTGCGTTACGATTCCGATACATTGCTGAAATACATCGTACTGGCTGCTTCTGGTATACCACACGCCCAAGTTGCCTTATGGTTTTACTATCGTCATTTCCGTAACTTTCATTATAAATATGCAGGTCCTAGAAAACTTCTCACCATCATGGTGTGTGTTAAATCGTCAGAAGATTCGAATTATGTGTTCAGGTATCCTAGTCTTACGCACGGTCTGGGCTGGATATATGTATATATATCTTAAAATGGGCAGAGGGCAGAAGACTATACGTAAATATATATACTGTTATCAAACGTGGTTCTACAATTACAATAATAAACAATTTAAATGTACAGTAACTTACGACCAGGTTTACAAACGCATATAACAGTGCAGCAGAAACGTGACAAACCGTCCAGTTAATTTCAGCGGTAAAATATGTAGTGCGTTATTTTTACACATATAAACAAATGTGGTAGATTGTGTTAGGAATCAGAATATAAATAATAAATTTGGATACAGTTAAATTGTTTATGGCCGATGTAGAGTTTATAAGAAAGAAATAAATGTTGACATCAAACGGTTGGGAGTATGCACAAGCGTTGCGAACAGGCGAGTAACGTTAAATTAGAAGATAAAGGCATACTGCTGCAAACATGTAAGCAGAGTGACGTGAAGTGTGAAATTGGGTTTCACAGTGTACAAAGATCCTGGTTAGTTATGCAAAAAAAAACGCCGTGCCGTGCACTAACGATCTTTCTCGTTAAACATTAGATCATCATCATCATAACAGCCACGAGCCTGACAAGAAGGTACTGTGGCTCGGGCTGCCGCTCACCTCAACAGTGACGTGGGATATCCTAGAAGAAATCGTTACTAAAAAAGAAGACTAAGCGGAAGAACTAGAAATGGTATGGATACAGGTACGCCATTGACTGCGACACATCGCCATCTCGGATAGCGTCTCTAACCAGCGGTTTGGGTGATCACGTGGACCCCATCCAGGTAGGTCATGCATCAAAAACATTTGTCTGAAGTTAAGCATTCGAAGGTATGACTGCTTTCCCACTGTCACGCGTGACCGATGTACTTTACACGTGTACTGACCAGATTAGATCAATAGATTGTTGCATCTTGATTTGTTGATTGTCAAACTTGTTACGTCTCTGATTAAAGTGCCACATTCGTCTTGATCCTGGAGAGTCCATGCCTTCACACTTCATGTTCTGATTCCGCACGTTTGACCAGGCTATAACAACTGGCAACGATCAGTGACAGATTCATTTTATAATTAATGGTTGAACTACTGTGGAGACAGATAAGTCTACAGTGAGTGCACTGTGATGTCATCATCATCATCATCATAACAGCCATGAGCCTGACCAAAAGGTGCTGTGGCTCGGGCCGCCGCTCACCTCAACAGTGACGTGGAATATCCTAGGAGAAAAAGTTACTAAGAAGGGTGAGAATTAATAAAAGAAGACTAGCCGGAAGAACTAGAAATGGTATGGATACAGATACGCCATTGACTGCGACACATCGCCATCTCGGATAGCGTCTCTAACCAGCGGTTTGGGTGATCACGAGGACCCCATCCAGGTGGGCGACACCTACCTACTTTGCTCAATGGAGCAGTCAGAGTCTTCATATTTCGTGACCACGTTGTTGCTTGACCACCACGCGGTTTTACCCAACTGTTGGTGGTCTCAGTATATAATGCCCGGTACGGTAAACGGTGAGATGACATACGGAGTACGTGACCCAGCCAACGCAAGCTGTGTGCCGTGATTAGTTGACCAATAGATCGCGCATCCGAGTGTTCCGGAATACGCGCCGGCGAACTTCCACATTGCTCACGCGATCAGTCCACTTAATATGGGCCAATTGACGGAGACAACGATGATCAAACACAGCAAGTCTGTTGATATGGTCTTTGTGAACAGGCCACGTTTCCGAACCATAAAGCAAAATGGAATGCATGTTCTTTGAATTTGAGTTAATTGAAATCACCTCAGGTTTATTATGACCTGCCTAGCCGTTTCGTGCAATTTGCTTCTGTTTATCCATGTTTCTCATGAGTTTCGTAATGTGTGCTGGCTTGGTTTTCGTCTCTTTCACAGACTGCCCAAGACGTCGGATCACACGTTACCCACTGCTGTTCGGTCGTCTCTTAAACTTGGTAAGTAAATGCTGTTTAGTTTTAATTTGTTGTTTCAACAATTTGTATTCATCCATTCATTCATTCATAACGACTTGAACCTGACTAAATCGCACCGTGTTGTTCGAGCCGCCGCTCATCGCGACACTGACGTGGACTATCTTGAGAAAGATGTTAAAAATAAAACTGGATGAAAGAGGTGAGAATGTTGTGTATAGAAGTAAACAACTGAATACGATAGGTTGCCATCTCGGGTAGCATTTCCAGCTGATGGTTTGAATATTCACGAAGACCCCAACCGAATAGACGATACCTAACAACCTTACTCAGTATAACTGACATGGTACTTGACTATCACACGGTTTTAAGCAATTGTAGGTGCAGATAATGCTCACTTGCCATGCGGAAAATTTGACCCAACGTGAGTGGTTCACCAGTTGACCGCGTTTCCTGGGCGTTCTGAAATACGCGCTGGCGGAATGTTGAATTGCTCACAGTGGTGGGGAAAACGATGGTCAACCACAGCAGGTCTGCCTATATGTTCATTACTAACAGGCAACCTTTCTGAACCATAGAACAAGACAGTACGCACACAAATATTACACACCTTTCCTTTCAACGACAGCCGGGCGTCGTTTCGACGCCACAGTTGGCGCAGATTTGCAAAGACAGTAACGTAACTTTCTTGTCTTCATTGAAATATCATCAATGGTATTACTAGCTGAATAAATGGTTCTGCTCGAGTATGTTAAGTGGTCCATAGTCTCAAGCGGATTGCTTACAACAAAGGAGGCAGGAGTGGAAATGTCCCAGTGTTGAAGCAACATTTTACACTTTGGAGACGTAAAGCGCATTCCGTACGAACCAGCCAGGTCATTTATCTTGGTCGACATGATCTGCATGTCTTCGGCTGAGGGGCTAAGTAAGGCAGTGTCATCTCCATACTTCATGTCTGTCAACCTAGTGCCAGGAAGGAATTCGAGACTAAACCCACTGGATTCTCCAAGCACATTCTAGAACATCATCCGTGGCAAAGTTTGATAGGATTGGTGAGGCCAGACATCCTTGGTGAATACTACTAGAAGTGATGTACGTCCGAAGCAGTTGTTCATAAACCCACATCTTGCTTGAATCTACTGTCACCTTAACAGATTCTCCTATTTGTCCGGAAATCGTTTGCGAGGAAAGTGGTCTTAGGAGACGTTGCGAATAACCGAATCGAGGGCAACCCTAAGGTGTAAAAACTCCACGACGATCAGCTATTTGTGGGAGTGCCAACGCTCCAAGACCCATAGCTCAATGAAAATGTAGTCAGTCAGTCCACGACCTTCATTGGACTTTCGTTTGTCGTTTATGGATCAGGCTTTCATGGCTATAGTGATTCGACGTAAAATATGGTCAATGTGCAACTTGGACGCAACGGACACTTGACTATTGTCTCTGTAATTGTAACAGGTTTCTGACCACCTCCTTGAAACCAGTAATTACTGTTAGTAAGCACCAATCATGAGGTGCTTCTTCAGCCTCTCAAACTGTCCAGTAGTACTATTTCTCTTAACCATTCCGGAAAATAAAAGGAGATTGATGTCCGAATCAGGGTGCTTGTTGCGGTCCACTTATTGACGTCTCAGATCCACCTTTCCTTCCGTCGGAGACTGTCCATACTTTTTTCCATGTTGGTTTCTTTTTAGTT
>LUCH01005253.1:4003-16679 GCA_013368495.1 Paragonimus heterotremus | reverse complement strand
GCAGGCGACACCTACCCACTCTGCTCAATGGAGCAGTCAAGGTCTTCATATTTTGTGACCACGTTGTTGCCTGACCACCACGCGGTTTTACCCAACTGTTGGTGGTCTCATCTTAGACAGCCTACCAATGTCTGTCGTAACTATATCATCAGTGATTGACAGCAACGGCAGAATTGATGCACATATTTCGGACATCAAAACCGAATAGTCAAAAGACGTCATCACTCGGATCATTGTGGTGAAATACAGGTAATCTTGATATCTCACTGTTGATGCCTGTCAATTATTTTCTGATTAACGTTCCAGTTCAATTATTGTACGCTTGATAGGAAGTGGTTGTGATTTTATTCCACTCATTAACCCGACTATCCCTTTCGCAGTCTCTCTGCCGCTGTCCCGCTGAAACTGAAGCAATTATCCAATAACGTTTATCACTTCCTGACTTTCTTACAAATCCGGTCATTCTTGTCAGAAGATCTGGGCCGAGAGTGAGTGTATTGTACAATCCAGCAATATGTGCACTAATCCATGACAGCATGTTCTGTATACCTTACATGTCGGTGCCATTCGTCTTGGTTAGTTCCGAGTGAGCTGCTTTCGAAAGATGAAGACATACCACCATGCTTCATTAGTTACAAATTAAGGTGTATTTGATGCACACTTCTTAGTAAACGCATCACTATATCAGATTCCATATTTAAAGACATCACGTTTTACAATTCACGCGAACAGCCATATACAATATCAATCAAAGCAAAATTAAAACTCCGCAGCCCAGTTTCTCACTTGAAATATTCTATTCCAAACGTTTGTACAAAATTCTTAGTGGCTTTTAATTCTGATTTAATCTCCGCCCTGTTACCACAGATGTGCAGTGGTATTGTATGTCAGGTTACGTGAACTCATTGTCGGATGAAGCAATGGATGATATTAACTTTGTTGAAGACTGATCAATATCAATTACGCTCGAACAGAGTCTAACAGTTTTTTGTTTGACACTGTTAACTCTGGACCAGTCTGGTTATACTCATAAAGGGCAGCCTCAATTAGTAATGGAGGAAACGTCCTGGGTAGCTTGAGGCGTGCGACGTAACCTCACACAACAGCGAATTAAGGGTCAGACAAACAGGATAGGATCAAAAGTACACTGACACGTTTGTATGTCCACATGACACATCGACGTGTGTGTGTAAAACGAAAACCGTATGAGTATTGGGTACATCCTAGAAAGCCAAATTATTGCATACAGTTTATTGCTTATCCCGGTGAATCGGGAAGCCAGTGTTAGTGTACGGGAATGATATGCGGTTAGTAAACACACAAATGGTCTAACACAATGGTTGTGAATAATCTGACAAAATTTCTTCCCCAAATAGGTCAAAATATAGCACGGGACTTTGGGTGTAAATATCAGTCTCACGTAAAGAGAATATTGAGTTCAGCCACTTGCTTCAATGTAACCACGAATGTTTACAAACGTAACGGTAGTTTTTCCACTGTCATGTCAAGTACAAACTTCAAAATTCTCATACTTTTTCCGAAAATACTCCTAAGCATAATGTGTGTGTTTCTTATTCAACAGTGTATCAAGCCAAACCAGTATATAGTCTGTCAGCACAAATAAGTTGATGGTAAGATACCAAGGCGTACTCAAATTGCGGGGGCTTTCAACACGCATATTTGATAGTCCGCAGAATGTATAACACCAAAACACGTTCCTTGCGCAGAACATGGGAGTTCTGATTTGACCACAATTGATCAAGTGGTTTACAAAACGGAACCGTTCCACGTCAAATCGCGCATATTCCTGTTTTCACTAAGGTAACAAAAACGATAGTGGAGTAATGTGGTCATGTGTGGAACAGCTTTTGATACCTGAAAAATGAAGCAGTCCGGTTTACAACTATGACAATACAGAATTAAACGGTATAGCCGCAAAATTCACCGAGTTGTAAAAAGTCCAAGTGTTATTAAATCACCCTCACGCAAACTCACCACAACAAATGTTAGTCGATCAGGTATTCTGTTCAACGTGAAATTTTGTTAACGGTAATTCAGTAGACCATAATCAGGCCAGCTGACATTATTCTCATGAAACAACAATGACAAACCCAAATAGTCAACTACCCAATGCACACTTGAGGAAAGTAACTTAGTCAAGGTGAAATGGTGGAAGAAACAAATCTTCGAAACCTTCCCTCAGTTCACTTTCTGTTGTCTTCCTATTCTTCACCACGGATACCAATTTGTAGCACTAACTTTAACCCATTGGTGGGAAGTTGGAATTCGGTAGTTTTTATTTATGATACCAAAAGATAGTTCCGGTAGTGTTTCTTTGTTTCCCTGAAGAATTACGTATGTGACAGATATATGGAGGAAGACCAGTAAATTAGAAGTGTGTAACAGGCAACAATGCATTACGTGTATGGCAACAACTCAGTAATCAGCGCCGCAAATTCAGGTTTGATTATTGTCATTTTGCATTGTAAAACAATCAGATTTTTCTTGCTAGCTAGCATGCCCTACGCTTTGGGGACTAGGTGAAACGCTGAGCTTAATATTTGCCAATCATAATGGGTGAACCTCAGTTCAACCGCATCTAAGCGAATAAGCTTATCCACTAATTGATGTGTACGTGCCTCATTCAAAAACCTTGAAGGTACTTCATTCAAATCGGATCAACAAAGTAACAGTATAACCCATCTTCTCTAGCATATCAGTTGTGACTAGTGGAATGTAAACATAAGCAGTAGCGTCTGTTTAGCCAACAAGGTCAACCTGAGAAGCGTGCTTAGTACAACTCCATTGAAACAAGACATTCATCGAGTTGATTTCAAGGGTATCCATTCGATGCAACGAGATACAATCAACTTGTCGAAATGGTCTAACCCAATTGAACAATCAAAAAGGTGTGAGCAGAAATTAATCTGCATGGAATCTTTCATTGAATGTACACAATTTCTCGTAAGATTATCTCAATAACGTAAACTCGCTGTTTGTTAGCACTACATTTCCTCCATGGCTTTCAATGTTAATGATAGCTACTTCGATTTTTGCAAGTTTTTCTGCAAGTTTCCGGTGGCGTTTGCTTACGGAACTCCCAAAGTGGCCACCAGTCAGACAGTAGTAGAGTGGGGTGATAATTCAATGTGGAGTTAGTCAATGTCTGCGAACGTATCAATCAAGTGAACACAGAAAATCAAACTATCATTGAACAGAGATATATAGAGTACGAACTAAAATGATAGACCCTTTGTGGGATTGTGCAAAATGAACGGCAAACTTATTCATACCATGGAACCATGTGTACCACAACTTGAAAAACTGGATTACATAAGTTAATTTTGCCTTTTTTAGCAAACTGTTAGCCTCAGCGCAGTGACGACAGCCTGTTTAACTTTGTAAACTGACACTTACAAAAAGACGTATCCCCGGCAACAAATATCCCGTGCACAGGTTCCTTACAGACGTCCTGTGTCAGTTGCATATCAGAGCTCTCTAGCTTTGTCTATGACCTTGATTAGTGATTCGTTGACAGCTTCAGTATAATGGGCATTCCACTCTGCGACGTTGCGTATTTTTCAGTGATTTGCATTGTTCAGGGTATGGTGAACAAACAGAGACATTCTGAAACAACCAAAACCCATGAAGATTGTCGACAACAAACATTCGCTTGCATTCAACACATATCACTTAATTCATGAATGGATGATGCTGGCAGAAGTGACAGGTGATTAACAGGCTCCTATGCGGTTCACATGAGTGAATGCTAGCAAACTGGGTTTGATCCTGCCGAATCTGTTAACCAGCGGACTGACGATGCGCGCACCATCGCTATTTTCGGCTCCTGTCGATAAGCCGTGGTCTCTAACATAGCAAACCTACTGCACTAGCTTATGTTTGAGTGTTCATTCGCCAATCAAATCGGATACGTCAATGTTCTTAAGTCAGTGGGATTAGGTCCGTTGCGTGAAATATTTCATATCCAAACTCAGTCATTAACCATTCTGATTACAACGTAAGTCAGTTAGACGAGACCGGTTTACGAATTCGCTTTGAGTCTACTTGAATTAGGAGAGAGGTATAGCATGTTATATCAGATGATCCTCGAAGTCAGGTAGAAGGCCTGGAAGTAAGAGATCGGTTATTTTGCTTCAGTCAGTTGGTTTGAGTGATAATGTTTTGTCCTACTTCTTCAGCGCTTTGTTGAGTTCACAGGTCTGCAGCGGATTCTAGAATGGGACAGTGGTCTTCAGTACGGAAGTGGATCAACAAGAGAAAATAGACCATCAGCGAAAATGTCAGCGACTGGTGAAACCGGAGGAACTTGATAGAATGGGGAAATATTGTAAAGTGTTTGGGAGACGCAAAAAAGTCACAACCGGATTCCTAATCTTCTCTCCACTTTTAGGTCTTGTGAACTGTGAAATTATTTACTAGGATGGAGCACAGGGCGGTTGCATTACTGATAGTGCTTAATACCTATAAGACAGGTTATTAATTAATATCACTGACGTTGGAACGAAAGGCCTTTAAACTGATAACTGATGAACTTGGATCCCACAACTACATTTACGTTAATGACGATAATGTGAAAGAGAGAGAGATTTTCGCAATCTTTGGCTGACGGCGAGCATTAAGAGGATATTGATCAAGCCCTCGAAAAGGGCTATGGGGCCAAAGCAATACATCATGTGTCATCCACTTAAGGTTTTGGTAACAATAGAACAACAGCGAAAGTTCACAACTCAGAGCAACTGATGAACGGTTGGAGCTCAGCAAATGCACTTACGGTCAAATGAGAGTGCAGTGCATGTGTGATGGTGTTCAATTGAAGAAGATCGGGTGGCTGCTAAAAATGTCCAAAAATGGTCATTGTGATCTAAAGTTGATCCCAAAATCTATTAGAAACCCCTGGATTACGATCGCAAATCCATTTGTCGTTTTGTACATTCGTTCACCTGGAGCCACCGAATCAATGGGGTAAATGTTGCTATTTGCTGCCAGGTGTCCTCGGTTTACAAAATTTCTGCTGAATTGTCTTATTTATTTCAGTCAAAATATAACGCATGACCCTAGGACTGAAATCCCATCCTTTGCCAGAAAACAGACCCAATTTCAGTTATTTTCGCGTGTTGTATAAGAAAACACAGAATCTTCTGGTCTCTCCTTAGCACAATAAACAAGCGACTGTTTTCCGTTACCTCAGCTAAGAGATCGTGTCAACTGAAGTTGTCCCACAGCACCACAAAGTCAGTTGTTTTTATACATGAAAGCATCGTTTGCATTGACGACATAACGGATAGGACTCGTACGTATTGTAATGTTGTAAACGTTGACAAATTTAGACAAATCACCACTTTTTACTGGAACCACAAACGTTTTACATTTTCATTTTTCGTCCATGTATAACTTCGTTATATTTTGTATATTATGCAGCAGACCCCAATTATATGTAGTATGTTAAAACGGCTGTAGTCTTGATAACCGAAGCAGAGCAACATGAAACGTCGAAGTCTTACTCAGCTTAATACTGCCCTGTACATCCATATGAAAATGTTAACGGCATACATTTCTGTTCTTACAACAAATGTTTATCACGAAAAGCAACTGCCACCAACTGACTGTTAATGAAGTACTGGCGTGGAAAACTAAATCAATCGGAAGTGTTCGCCTGAATGAACTAAAAGAAAGACTCTTGCGGGTACTGATTTCTAACCGTATGTCAACGTATTTACTATATGCAATGCAAATGGCACAAAGTATGGTTTATCGAGTAGCAGGAATAACTTCACTAAAAATAGCTTGAATACATGTGTTGCCGTTCAAAAGCATACATATATATGTTAGTGTTGTAGTGCTGCTTCTCTTGCAAACCATCATTGTAGAAAAAACAAGGTCAAACCGGTTGTTCAATGTACAATAGTTGACTAATACACCGTAGTTAAAATTCACGTTAGATTGGGAATTTACAAAGAACTATATTGTTACCGTAAATGGTACGGTTTAAGTTGTTCACTAACTTTCACTCACGGTACCGTGCACAATATAAAATATAAACTTGAACTGGTGCACTCGTCATCAATACCATGGTATCACACTGAAACAGTTGCTTACCAGATTCTGTACAGAACTCGGTAACCGTAAACCGGAGATTTCCCCATCACAAGATGCGTATCGTCAAATGGATGCATATTAAGAAATATTTCATGCACTAATGCACAGGTGAATACGTAAACCACTGATCATTCAAAGTATTTTGGAAGCACACTTTTCATCGGTGAACCTCAGACTTAAACTTCACAAAAGTATACACATCTCAGTATTTCCTTGCAGTGGATTTAACTACGTGTAGTAATCATGAGTCCGGTTATCATCTACCTTGTTTATCACACTTGAGCACACTGAATTTTCGTTATACGACCCAAATATATGTGAACTGGATGAGTGCGTCTGCACCTTGATTTTGTTGAGATCTCTCGTTTAAATGTTTCACGGAGCAAAAGCAACCAGTTTCAGTGTTCATTAATTAGAAATCCCTTCCCCGTTTATAGCACTTGTATTCTCACTGAACTGTAATTCAGTCAATTTCGAACAAACTACTAAACTCCAGGTTCTGTCTTGTTAGAGCTCGTCCGTAAGGCATATCCGTTTCACAACTTTGTTTTGATTCCCTGCTTGACCTTCACTGAACAATCGTCCTTAACACTGTGGCAGTGATCTGGTACTAACATGGCTGAACTGTTGTATACAAACGCCCATCCAATTTAGCTTGCATATTTGAAAAAGCATTATTTTATTCCGCTTGTGATGGCAAAAGTGCATCACTGTTCCACAATATTTGAAAATAATGCCCAACAAAAGAAAAGATTCATGATATTCAACTCGACGGGAATTTATCTACTTTGGGTCATCGAATGCAGTTATGTTACCTGCAAGCCGACCGTCTTCACTCTGACTGTCCGTTACGCTTGCTGACCAATTTTTGAGCAACGTGGAGACCAGCTGACAGCGTTCTTTCAAAGTGAGGATCCCAGTAACAGTACTGTGAAAGGAAACTATATAAACAAGCATGAGGCAAAGGTCCAGTAAGCCATGCACAAGACTTACAGAAAGGTAAACTAAAGCGGTGCAATAACACAACAGCACGCTCTGTCACACAATTCAAATTCAATCTGTGCGCGCTTGCTAGTTTCGGTTACACTTTACACACGGCATTCACACTGGCTGGATGAACAAAATTCAATTGTTGTAACATGGTGCCATTGACGAAATTGGTCTCCAAATGCTGACCTAGATTTGGTGATGTTGATGAGCCAGTTCAAATAAGCGTCTAGTAATTCCATGAAAGTAAACGGTTTTACAAGACTAAATGGAGGTGTATATTTAAAGGACCTCCTAATACACACGCCTTGTAATTTCGACGTGGACAAAAAATGAAGCAAATATGCAGTTGTGGCATAGTTTTACAGCAAAAAAATGTCATATTAAACCCAATTTGGGTAGAAATTTGTGGGATAAATTGAAATACGAAGTGATTGAATGAAAAGTATTCCCCGAGTGTCATGTGGCTAATCGTCCCTGAACTACATCTAAAAATAACAAATGAATCCCACTCACTCTAGATGCACAACTAGGAATGTAATGAGTACTACTGATTGTCATGCCACTTTCATGTCATTTTTGGATCCACTGACCACCTGAACGTATGCTGGACCACTCAGTCTCCAGGAGTGAAGTCTGACTGTTTCGCAAACCCCTTAATTTGTTATTCAATGTCATTCGTCAACTGCAACGGCACTGGCAATGATCTGGCGCATTGCCGCAGGGAGAGTTTGCTTGTTCGTCTTTTTTAGAGTAATTTGTTCAATATAAAGCAAACTGGCAGAACAACTGCCTGGCCTAGTCAGTATGGTGCCTAGGAGAATGTACCTATCCCATTCAGTGAATTAGTTTAAGACGAAGTGCTGTATTTCATGCGAGATATTCCGACGTTCTATTTTCTGAGGCAACGTAATTTCTAACATGCGAGGACGGAAGGTGAGTTCTGTTAAGTAAATTCAGCCAACGGTGACATAGTTAAATTGAGCAGAAATAGCAATTTAGCGTTGAGAGAGTGCTGTGCTATGACGTGAGGCTCTGTAGACTTGTGAGAAGACCGTTTAACGTCTTGGATTATACTTCGGGTCTCTAATAAAGTACCGACAGTGAAAACTCGATTACTTCAGGACTGACGAAGGATAGAGAATTTCTGCTGCATGTAAAACATAAACAGGATGAAATGATTCAGACACGAAGCAAACTGTGTAACCACTGTTTCCAGTTTGCCTCTGACTACAAACCATATTCAGGAACACACCAGCAGTACGTGAATTGGGAAAGCACTATCCTCCACTCGCAAAAAACACCCCGTCAGGTCAACAAATTGTGCTACTTTTCGTTCTTCAAGGAAGCGCATTTATTGTGAACCAGAATGGGCTCTTTATCTTTTGAATGCATAATCATTGTGGTAGAGACAGGTATTGTCAGGTGTTGGCTAGTAATGAAGACCGTGGTGTGTATCCTTAGATTTGCTCCGTGGTTTTCATAATTGATTCAACAGTAACCAAACGACTATACATTTCTCAACCATTTAACATAGAAAGCAGTGACAAATCCACATCAATCGTGGTCTTCAATTTTTTTGCCAAGTGAGACCTCTTTTTTTTCAATACTAGAGCACAAAGTAGTTTCCGGTAATTCCCCATTTCGTCACTTTTCACCATCCGGTCTTACATCTGAATGGTGAGCTATTGAGTAAGTAGCTATCACGGGTTTGAAGTTTTGGAGAAAGAACGACGGGTTTTTGACTAATCGCAGAGATAAATGACGAAAGTGACTTCAAATTGCATGAGCTACCACTTTAACCACGCTAGCCATTAGAACTATCAAGAACTCTTTGCGTTTCGACAACCGGACGGGACTACGTCTGTATATTTTGACATGCATTTCCTTCGTTTTAAACAGGCGTAGTATTATCCAACCATGTGTTAGGTATACTCCGAAATTCCTTCAAATGGCGACACTAAATGGTTTTGATATGAGGAGCTCTAATTTTGTACAGTCATCCTTTCCAAGGAAAACAGCTTACTTTGGCCAAGAACAGTAGTACACTTCAGTTAATTTTGATTCAAGTCAGCTTTCAATATATTGCAACTCCGGTGCAAATGATCTAATCTAATATACTCCTATTTCGTATGTTCAACAGTGGTGTTGGTGGATTCCAGTGTGAACTATTTAGACAATCCTGCCTGGGCAGTCGATTCCCTTGATCATTTGGTCAATTCCATATGAGACGGTTGGACGAGTGGGTAACCGAGTCCAAATGTGAAATCTCCGAACTCCCGGTGTGGTTTTGTAGCTCATCTAGTAAAGCGCCTACTGCGTTGGTATTTCTGTCGCTCTTTCGAATCCAGCCGAAGCCCTGACTTTTCACAGTTGGGTTTCATCTATAATCCCAGAGCATTTCATTGTTTTCTTGCTAGCAGGCAAAACAAAACAGGTCCGTGACATTCGAGTTGAAACCGGTCACTTCTTGAAACACTTTCATCAGTAATGCATAAATGTGCACTGCAGTGAACTTTCTCCCAGTGTCTAACCTCTAAATGGTTTGTTTGACATTCATAATATTTCAGTTAACCTGATAATGTAACTAGTAATTTGCTTACAGTAACGTTTTACAACGAGAAGTTTTTTTGCTTTCCACCTCTGCTCCCTGGCTCTGCCTATGAAAATGTGAGTGTGTAAGTCAACAAACGAGCAGCTTACCTAAGTGTAATAACATCGTCTTGTGTGACCTAGTTTATTTCGTTCAGGCAGGTGGAAAGCCGTAGCAAAGTTTTCAAACGTATCTTTCTTCTTGAAATTGACATATTGCATTTATTAGATGCGGTGTTTCCACAGCTTCCCCAGGGCGGCAGTTTCGGTGCCAGCACGCACAACCTCTCCGATAAGCAGACAGATGTTAACAAGTCTGGAAAACACATGCTTTCACAGACAATATACACTTTCTGTTTGTTAGTATCGAGGCTTCTTTTTATTCTTTCGGTGAAGAGTGTTTTGAATGCACAAGTTGAATACACAGGAGTGGAAATTTGACTCTTTAGCGCCTACTTACTTCTATGGCTTAACACAGTTACCAGCTCCAGACAATATGCCCTCAGTATTAACAGTCAGCTTATAAATGACGGTGTGCAGGGATAGTAGCATAAGTAGGAGGTATTCGGGGATTCGGGTTATTTCAACTTGAACACTACACACACTCGATCTTAACCTTCGCATTCAGATAAGCAATTTGGTTAGTCCACCTCGAAAGGAAACACTAGACTCAAGTTTCGCTCTGATTAGAGTCCATCAGTAGTGCATATTCTTGTTACATCCTTGTTCATTCATCTTTTGAAAGGATTGGGCAAACTGAACACTGCTCATACAGGATTGTGGTTGAGCGTTCACATTTGGTCATTTGGTCGTGCTTATTGTGGGACTACTGGCATTGTGGTTAACACGCTGGTCTCACAAGCACGATGGTCAGAGTGCAAACTCCGATCCGGACAAGGATATGTACTACTGACGAACCTCAATGAGAACGAAACTTGAGTCTAGTGCTTCCTTTCAAAATGGGCTAATCAAAAGGCTTATCTGAATGCAAGGGCTGAGATCGATTGTGAGTGGTTTTCAATCCGAGATTAACTTACTGTCAAAATTCCACAAGCTTGACGTGATCGTATTTCGTAAAGTGTCCAGGGAGGATCTCGGGGATTGTCCACTGCGGTTGGAATAAAAATCTATTCATGAACATACAGTCAACATACGAATGTCGTGTGAAATTTGGTGAACTACGCAACGTTAAACTGGTTTATAGCCAATGCCGAGAGAATTTGTGACCTACAGAATGAGAGCTTAGACTCATAACTTGGTAGAGCATTGGGTAGACTTTGTTCAGGCCATCATCATGTGATGATCAGTCAACAACGTAAACATCGTGTATATTACTCTCACTCAGTACTGTTTGTTTGGATGAAGACCAAAAGATACGATTCCGTTCACTTTAGTAATAAAACCCCTGGGAATAGAAATGGGGAAACAAATCTATTTCAACCTTCCGCTTGCTTATTAGCCATTATTAATTGTATGCAATTAGATTAGGAGCATCATCAACACAATAACCACGAAAACTGGCTGTCAACAACTCACGTGATCACGCTTGATCTGATTACGACACATAATGCCGAAGTTGATTTAGCAATATGTAGCATATGTTTCGAGGTCACAAACAGCTGAACACGTGCAAGGTTTTGAGTTGATAAGATAAACACGAAAAGGTTGCACGTCTAGTTTATTTCGTGGAAAATGTCAACTCCATTTTCATAAAATATTTTTACAAGCTGAACTATCGTCTAGTTGAGCCACACAAGTTTGCTATAATCGTTATGTAACTCATACAAGTATACTTAAGGATGTTTTGACTAATACGCCTCAGTGTGTTAACGTTTTCCCGGTAGTTGACAAATGTGTTATTCTAGCGTTCTTCTTTATTGATCCAGTGACAACTGTCTAGTTTAGGAACATTAACGTTCAAAATGTCTTTCAGTGTCGTCGTTTCTAATTTCCAGGTAAAAATCAATCGTGGTTGCATAAACCATAGGGGCATAATCTGTAAATAGTTACAAACACTTGATAGATTCTGGTGAAATGACAAACTGTCAACCGGCCTGTCCGAATTTGAAAACAACCAGTTGCATCAGGATCGGTTGGATTCCAAAGTGATTGGTACAGTGATCAAGAATGATGAAATGAGGCTGGAAGAAGTCCATAATGACGCAAAATAATTCTTTTGGATGTGGTTGTTTTTTTAGAACTAGCCAATCATGTGCTTCCCTACAACTCTACTAGCATCTGTCATGCTCACTCTTGTTCACGTTCACTAGTTATGAAAGTTGTAAATTCACGGAGCTGCGTAGAATTCACTTTGGTGGATAGAGAGAAATAATTTTCCAAATAAGTATAGCACATTTACTGTTTCCTCTCGAGAAAATCGGTTAGCATTTGTACTATTCATAAGTTCATTTGATTGGGCAATTTTACATAACAGTTAAATCATGACTAACGTGAAAGCAGTGATGCAGTAGCTAACACGGTGTATTAACGAATAAATGGCGACAGCTCTAATACCGACCATCGCAAGAATATCCATTACTGACTAGTACCAAGCAGAACGGTAGTACAGTAGTTCAAGTTTATTTCGAAGGGGGCTGACAATGAGTGACCCTCTTCCCCCAGTTGCTTACTGTTTACAATCACCCGACTGTTCATGTCAGCTTAAAACTCCAGTAAACAGAATATAAATTTCCAAAATTGAGTTGTTTATGTAGTGTAAAATATAGTTCTGTTTTGCACATCTGGCTTCTGGCATAAATATGAGGGATTCGTCAAGGGGATGAAATGTTTCTTACAGAATAATTCCTGATGTGCATCATAGTATGCAGACATACTGGAAAGAAAGAAAACTGTTCAAATGTTCTGCTCACGAGCAGTCAAGTAGTAAAGGTTCTTGATATATATATATATATATATATATATATATATATATATATAATCTAAAAAACACTGCACTTGAAAAGGTAGTATCCGGTACTAA
>LUCH01005252.1:20350-46252 GCA_013368495.1 Paragonimus heterotremus | reverse complement strand
TATTATTATTATTATTATTATTATTATTATTATTATTATTATTATTATTATTATTATTATTTACCACTGATCTTGTGACCGCTAACTGATCGTTATCTTTACACTCACTCTGACGGTGTGAAAACTTCGGCTCACACAAGGATATGAATTACTGATGAGCTTCAATAGGAGTGAACCTTCCTCACGAAGTGGGTTGGCCGAAACGCTTATCTGAATGCAACGACTGTGAGTGTGGGTAGTGTTCATTTTTAAATAATGGAAATCCTCCAAATTTAATGCATTCTGAAAATGCACATGGTTTGACGTGTTTTCATTGCTGGACCCATTTTATAACCATAGGCTTTCGGTTGCACTTGTTTTATACTGGTTGTTTCGTTTTTCAAGTAAGCTTGGAACTATGAACACATGTACGGTACCCTTTTATCGTTCATGTTTCCGCTTGTTTTGTACATAACATCGTGATGGTGTATTTTGTGTTCTATTGTAGAACCATCCTCTTATTCTATCAGGAAGCTTTGTTTTGTTTAACCATCAACCCCATAAACATGTTTATTGAGTACCGGGTCAAATCAAGGCATTCGTTGCATCCTATAGAATTTAAATCAGGCCAGACTAGTTGCCACGACGTTATGTCAAGAATATTGGTAGCATACAGACGTTCACGCTGCCGATGGTCAGGAAAACAGTAATGGTCACGCACCACTAACTGACTTGGATAAGCTGATGCCATTGAGAATAGAAAGGGAAATTGAATTGGAAAGTCGGAAGTCTGTCGTATTGATGAAAAGTCCGTGTATGATCCCAGAAATTTCATTAAAGATTACTCGTCGTGTCTGAGCCAAACATTCCTCAAATGATCGGAGGCTTTTAAAACTAACGTGGCGCGGTTATCCGGAAATCCCATCTACTAGTGGCAATTAATCCGCAATTTTCGAAGCATGTGTAGAACGCAGATTATACTAAACAGTTGTCTCGTTAAATTCAACATTATGTTGGAGCAGCCAGATCTGTGATGAAATAATTGTTGTCCAATGTCTGGCCGGAGATTACATATCAACCACGAAGGTAGCAAAAGAACGGTTCTGCTTAATATTCATGGTCGCCAGAGCGCATCAACAGATCTCAGGAGACCCCTTTTCTGAAGGCCATAGCAGCGGTGTTCATAGGTGACTTGTGTCAGAATTTACAAACCTGTTCAGTCGCCTTGAAACATTCAAACAACGAATCAGAGTCGAAAACAGATGGCAACCTTAAAATGATGGTTAACAAACTGTCGTCGCACCTGGATTTGGCTGAGCCAATGCTACTTTGAATGTTCTGAATGCTGGCAATGAACCGACCATTTAAGACTTGAACTCTGCTGAAGATCGATCAGTGATCCCTACGGCCGAGTAAGGAATCTCTGCAGCCGATAAAGGCACTGATGAGCACAGTGAAATAAATCTCCGGACGCACTGGAACCAGAACGCAAACTGTTCAATCTAACACTTCTCGCTTTACCTTGTTTCGTGTGTAAGCTAAAAAATACTCTGAAGATCACTTAAAACTTCGTTGTGTCGCTTATAGTTCACAACATTTTCTAGATCAGTGTCAGGACTTTCGTAACATGCTAATGAATGGACGGTTGTATAGTTCGGAGTAAAAAATTGCTCCACCTGTGTTTGAAAGACAATCATTTTACGGAGGGTGGCATACTGTACAAAAAACGTTGCGTTAATCGTCATTATACCGAAACAATAGAACAACTCTGCTCTAGCGCGTCGCCGTTTACGGTTGTTTTAACTGCTACACTCGACGTCGGCTTCCATCGGTCAGTCGCACTGGGTGCTGTTTCAGTGATCGTGAAAAGTTAGCCTTCCTACATCCGACTCAGATACGACGTTGATCTCTCATAATGGCGACAAAACATTATTATCTTTTTCAACTATCATACTGTCCACAGTTAACTTGTCTCAATGTCGAGGTCGACTAACGACCCGTTGTTTGTCACAGGACAATGCTCATTGATCACTCCTGGTCGGCAAAATAAATTTCGCGTTGACAGTAGATCGTTGCTGATGCTAAGCACCTCGTTCACAGAGTTGCATCTGAACCACATAAAGTTCCCTGTGTCATCAGCTAGAAACGTCAAACTTTTATTGGTTTACGATGCTCCCGAGGCCCACTGAATAATAAAACGATGATGCGATGAAGCCGAAGAGCCGTACACTGACCATACGTTGTTTGATTAAATGCTGCCAAGACCATCTCTACAGAAACGTCCGTGAAATAGCTCATTTTTGACCGTCTCATCAACTTCGATCTGATCAGGAAGTACGAACGCGAACTGATCCCACAACGTGCAACATGGGCTTGTCTTCCCGCGATAATATGGCACATGCTGTGATGAGCGAGAGCATTCGATTAGCCCACGGGCACTATGGACTAGTCCCTCCACGGAAAGACCTTTTCTTGCAACCTATAAATAAACTGACTACAAATCAATACCTGAGGTCCTTGAAGAAGAGATTAATGAATTTACCTGTGCTTCGCGTAGGTATCGCCAAGTGATGGAACGTCATATCCGGACGGGTCACGCTGAAGAGATTGTCGATTTGGATACTTTTTCTTCTTGCTCATGTTACCTACCTGCAATCCTCTTAATTTTGGAATTCGACTGGTCTTGCGAGTTGTAACTGAATTGAAACATTTCTCGTAAGCAATGAAACAACCTCAAAGGCTGTTTTCATTTATGGCACAAAAACACGGATTTACATATGTACATCAGTGTTGGAAAATTCAGAGTCCTCCACCGGATGACGTCAACAACGAATGCGATGCAGCAAACTGTAACCTGATTGGTCAAACACGCAGCAAAGAACCTGGTGAACAGTGGAAGTTATAACGATGAAACTGTTCTTTCATTCATGATTTTGTACCCCAAAACGACATCGAACCGGTCAACCTGTGAGTCGAATAGGTTTGCACCGCACTGACTCATCATCCTATGCTGAGTACTGCGAAACCTGATGGATTAAAACTGATCAGTTTAGCGGTGTTTCTGTAAACATCAAGCTACTTTCGGGTCAGGATTTTGCCAGTGCTCAGGATAGTCTGGTGCTTCCGATGCGGTCCATTCGCTGTTATTACGGACATTTTAGTCATTTCTCATCAAGTTCGCGTCCTAAAGCAGACTGTGATGCAACAAGATTCATTCGTTGATCAAATAATGATCACGAATGTCCGCCAGAGAAGTATCGGATGGCAAAGGCTATCCGAATTTTGAACGATCTGAAAAATCTGTTGTCCGGGGGGATTTCATCTCACTAAGTGAGTTAGCAACGACGCTGAGACTATAACTTTCTTCGCTGCATTGTACGGTGACACGAAAATGGTTTCGGGTTGCTACTCACCCCGTCGAACTATGGGATATCTGATAGTGTTCTTCAAATATTCGATGCATCTCTCACTGTCATTCGTCGTATCTCTTCACGACCCTCCTGGTTTCATAACATCTACGTTGCTATCGACAAAACTACTACTCTAATATCTTCGCAAGGTAGAATTAGGCTGGCACGATACACTTCTAGCTGTTCAACATAACCATTGGTAGAACTGAGCTGAATTTGTCAAGAAGCTGTACCGTGATCCTAAAACATTCATGTAATGCCTAATTCCGTCTTGTCACATCAACAGCTTTTTCTGTTATGCTTGTGGAAATGGATGTGAAGTCGTGGTTTGTGCAAAAACGGTATATTTCACAAATTTCACTTTTTATTTGAGAGGTTAATTGTCGCATCTGTAAAACGAATATCGATTCATGCAACCCTAAGCACCTGCCTACAAATTAGACTTCTTTTCAGGAACGCCTTTCAAGGAGAACTATACTCCATCGTTTCAACTTATTACATTGAAATGTTATCTTTCCACCTGTCGCTCGACCCAAGGCGAACGTAGTAATTTCATTTGTGGGAAATCTGTTGTTCAGTGAATACCCACCTGGTTTGTTTACTAGTTCAAACGTTATCCACTAACTGTCGGCAATTCACGATTTTTTGGATTTATCGAACTTAGCTGTATATCATGTAAAATGTAGTGAGGACAGGCTTCAAGAAAATTTATTGGCTACTCACGAGAACTTGTCCGCTTTACTGTAACTTTCGGAAAAATGCCATGTCATGACTACGTTGAGAAAATAGGAAGTTAGAGCCGAAAGTAATAAAAACCACCTGTTTTGTCATCCCAGTGATGCTCATGATTCATACAGGACCAGAGAGTGAGAGTTTAGTACGGTACACAAACAACACAAAGGTCGGACGTCGAATCCTGACTAAGGCAAGGAAATTCCCCTCTGCCGTTCGACCAAAACAACCGTTTGTAATGCGCATATTAAGCATCGAAAGGCACATAATCAGTAAGGTTTTCGCGGAGTCTTGTGGCGAAAGCTTCAAAAGTATACAATATAATGTCTTTTATTTTGATATCGTTAGTGAAGTATTCAGTCCACTTCCCGCCGGTGGACTGGAGAAAGGAAAACAGTACAGACTGGCGTCTTGGGTGTGAGCATTTGATTAACATGATAGTTAATGTCCTTTGAGTGCCACAGAACGGGATTTGGTCAGCAGCTCACAAAACTTGAAGTCTATCATAACATTTGTCACAGTTGAAAATATATGTTCCAAGGATTTTCTGTCTGGCCTCTGGAGATGCAGCAAAACCATACTTCATTGACTGACTGTCAGTACGCTAGTCTAGCTTATCACGCTGGCCGATATTAGGTTATGGTATCGAAGAGTCTTGTTGGTTCTGTACTTAGGCTTACAAGAAACTGTTGAAGTAACCAGCCGGTATCGACCAGGCATTGTATTGGTGCGAAAGTTCCATATAAACAAAAGGTGAATGACGCCAATAAAAGTACACAAGTAATACGTAAGTATTAATGTACCGAATATGGGTAAATAACAAAATTGTTTGGCAGAATGTTAGAACTCATCATAATCGTGATAACGCGACAAAACTGACTTTGACTATTACGGATCACTAATTGTGACAGTGAGAACTTGGGGAGTATGGCGGATGGTTAGGTTAATGTAAGAATAGTCGTTGACTTGTAACTCGTTTGATGGATGAATCTGTACAAGTCTTGGAACCGAAAGTCCTCGATGTAAGACTGCATATTGTTTGGTATGCGTGGTGGCGTCAAAGCAGGATGTGTTGTTTAACATACCATGTGGCAGTGAATAGTCACTCCTCTTGATGTGCCGTGTAGAAGTTTGTGACAAAACCTGCATGACAATGTTTGTGGCCATCTGTCATGCCAAACAGTGAACCAGGTTTAATTGTCCTGAATGCATTCCTGGCAAGTTCAACAACGTGACAAAGAAGCATGTAGGGACGATTACATTTGAAGCGTGGTAATAGGTTGACCATAACGGATATGTTGACCGAACGTCGACTTGTGAGTATCGGAGAGGGTCATTGGCAACCTTTAAAATTGCTATGTTCTGCGGCGAAACTTAACGCATGTCTGTATAGCCTGGCAATAACTGACACAAACAAACACAGTAAACGTAAAGCACAATTTTTCAACCTTTTTGGCTGGCCGTCAAGACACATCCTCTGCCAGTCTTTTTTCCACAAATGAAACCGATTTCTTGTTTGTCGTTCTTCTGTGACACAACTGTTAATACAGAAACTTTCTTCTTTTGCATGTCCACTAGCGTTTTATCGACATTTTCTATCTAGTCCATCAAAACCAAAGGTATGTCCTAACTTTAACGTCATTTTTGCGAGCTCGACAATTTCTAACCGTCGGATGAAGTGAGTAATATGCACTTGACTTTGAAGAAACATAGAAAAACTATCAGTAATTCGCTTCGCCAGGAATTGATATTTGGACTCTCGAGTCACTTAACATAATGCCCTATTTAACAACTCCCAGACTTGTAGCAAAAATCAAAGGTTTCGGTTCTTGTCCAACCTGAGCTGTCTCGAACTGCCGGACTGTGTACTACCGGTCTGTCTGTTGCGACCATCAGCGTCATTTCAACAACCCACTCCTGCTTCACGAGGATTCTTCGCATTGTTTTGAGCACCGTCATCACCTTGATATTCAACAAACTCTGTAGGACAGTCAGTTACCCACTGCTTATTTTGACGGAAGATCGTCTAAAATGTGATACCTAACCACACGAGCTCCGTCATCCACAGGTGGACAGGTTGAGTCAGGTAGATCGATTTTCTCTTCAAAGTATCCAGCTGAAGTCAACATAAACTGTTAATTTATGAGCCGCCTTTTACACTTGCAGACTGACTAACGTTTTGTCGACAGTCAGTCCAAACAAGAATCGCGAAAAACAAAATTTGGCTATTCCTTCATGAAAATATATTGGCACATCTCTGGTTTGACCAACCAATAAGGCCTCACGGTTAGTACGCCATCCTCCTGAATTTGCTTTTCAGTTCGTGATGGTGTTTGTTGTAGTCAGACCTACGCTCTGTCGAGACAACATGAATTCATTTCCGTTGTATCAGTGGTTCTGTCTTTGAATGAAACTCTTCGCGTGACAGTTGAGTTTTCTGCTTCAGTGCTCGTTGGGTTCACTCTTTTATTCCGACCGGGACAATTCAGCCGTCCATACTGTTTGACCGGCAATTCGCATTTCCTCGTCATTCCAGCTTCAACCAAACATTTCATTTTTGAGCACGTAATATTTAAGAAAACAATAAACTTGACCAGGCACGAACAACGCCATGATCTGGAACGAGGTGGTCCCTGTAAAAAGTGCCACAATCTTCAGCTGAATGGCGCCAGTGACGCCTGACAGCAATGTGGTCAACCTGTATTCATGTTAGACTCCAATCAATGTGAGGCATTGCTGTCGTTTTTACGGAACTATCCAACTCAATGCATGAAATTCGTGAGAGGTAAATAAATGTAACAGTCGATCGTCATTGTCAGTGCCTCATACCTTACAACAAATATGTCACCAGACCATATCGCTTCAGGAGCAAGACTACCAAGTTGTACTTTCATACAACCAACAGGTGAAACGATGTCCGAGTGTTTGTTTTAATATATCAAAGAGGGGCATCGTCGATATATTTCATTGACAGTATCGGGTCTATTCTCTGCTGTAACATATGCGTGCGTCAAAAGAACGTCTTCCTGGCTTAGGTTCACAGAATTTGACCGAATCGCCAAAGTTGACGACACATTAGCCATTACTCATTGGAAGCCTGTTGAGAAAGCTATGCTCTGTTTTAAAGATCACTGCAATCCCCATTTCAGTCTGACCACCAGATTCGAAGTTATTGTTATCAAATTCCCCAGGAAAAAGCGACGGATCGGTAGCAGCACTCAAAGGCTAATTCAGATGCATGATAAGGTTAAGGGCCTAAAAACGAGTTCCAGATATATAGCACACATCCAGCTCCATACTCAGGAGAGCAGTTGCTGGAATGCATACAGTAAAAGCTCCAATGTTCATCTAAACACTCTGATACACTCAGCAGTACCAGTGAACCTTAAGAATGTATTTGTTTTTCTTCTGACTACTCCACTTTGGACTGTCTGACATGGCTGAACGTAAAAGGGTCGAACCCCCAGTTAGCATAGTCCTTTGGGTCAAAGCACCATGCCAGCGTGATCACCACTTCCAAGTACCAGAAGTGCTTGTGTATTGGCCATATATCCGAAGTAACTTAACTTCAGTATGCAGGGTCTTTCACTACCACATCACCGGTTGTGCAATCCACTTGGACCTGGAAAAAATAATCACACCCAAAGTAATAGGTTGATTTTACAATAATATATAACGCACTCAGTCTGTAGCATTTACTCAGTGTCCAGCTGTGTCTAACTTCATACACCCTGCTCAGACCTCTCATGACTTCATCCTCTGTTGACAAATTCAAGCGCTGGCTAGACATATCTATTCAAGCATCCAAGCTTGGTCTTTGGATAAGGTGTGCATTACTATCATTCCTGTAACATGAAACTACGATCAACATTTCACAGGTGACTCCAGTTCGCTGCCTGTTGTCCGCATTCGGATGTGTGTATAGCATGTCTGACCTCAAACTTATTTTATGCTAACTAGTTTTTCCTTGTTTCTTTATCTATTTTTTTCACAGCTGCCTTGTTATGATTTCTAAATCTTCCCATCAGCCTCACTTACACTGATGTACCTTGCACCAGTTATCATTTCCGAATCGCCCTGTATAGAATCACAGGCTGATAACTATAATCAACCTTCACTAATTCATAGTCTTCCTGTGAATACTTTGTAGAGAGTAGTTGGTAAAATAGTATACTATTTATCAATATGTCTTACTCCGTTCGATGGTTGGGCGTCAGAGGGGGGTAAGTTGATAAACGTGGAAAATCTTAAGTTGTTTCCCCGAAGTGAGAATTCAACAGCTTAAGTTTGTAAGGTGTATGCCAAAACACTTCGTTGCAACCTTACAAACCCCATTCATGCAGAACGAGGACAATTGAAGAAGACTGAACAGATTGCAGATATTCACCTCAGTCCGGATTCTACACAAGACCTCGCTATATATTAGGTAAATGGTTGATCAGTCAGACTGACGATCAGTTTACTGTGGTTGCGTTTGGCGAGAATCAGTTGGTCAAAAAAATGCAGAAATTGTGCAAAGTTCATCGATTAGCTTTTCCGGGTCGTATAAATATTCAAAATGTCTGATTATACGTATACGTTCTCTATCTCTTTGAAGGGAGCAGAAGGTTTCTGTGGTGCATTTTAGAAGCTTTGTTGCTAATTGAGTTTTCCAAAACCCCTATAAGTAAGCACCCAAACCTAAAGTGAACAGTGAAGAACACAAACATATGAAAAACTATGAAGTGACACCCAAAAATGATGGTGCTGTGTGAGACATGACAACAGATCTTACATGACTGTGGCGTATCGGGTAGTGATAATTCTGAGAAGGCGTAAATAGCAAACGCGGCAAAAAACATTCACACTTGAGGCGATAAGTTCTGTTTATCCAGTGCATCGAGTTGACAGACAAACATTATGAGATGCGAGCAATTGGTTTATTTTCATCAGTCGATTATAAGTTGAAGGCGTGGTGATAAAACAATGAAACTCACAAAAGTCATATAAATACATTTCAGGGTGAGTAAACCGTTTCACTACTACACCAACTTGAATGAGTGTGTCACTACCTTTTTCCTACAAAGTGCCCGCGTGCGATGGTTGGTCAGCAACACTTCGGAAAGTGTCATCATCTTGGCGTCCCGATTGCTTGACAGGACCGTAACCGAAGTAACAGGGTCAACTGCATGACCTGTTGCGATCAAGTGTTTTGCGAACGACTGATAAGAATGAACGAAATGGTTGCAGTCAAAAAGGTGTCATCTTGCCATGCTAATGAACAGTCACAATTCAAACCTACTTTCTTCATTATCGTTCAACAATAAACCTACTAAAATTAGACACCATTTCTCTGAAGCTTAGCTCCATTGAAGTGGATACCAATGTTCGTGAAAGTGTGAATTTCAATGACCTACTCATGAGTAGTAGCATTTTGAAGACTATATTTTGCGATGAGCACCAAGCACCGTTCAGCGGATGGAGCTGCCACCACTTAATGTCACTTGTGGCCGTGACAGTATACTTTACAGGCTAGACGAATAACCGTCTGTCTCCACAGCAGATGATGTAACACCGAAAAACTTGAAACTAAGAAAGAATATTGTTGTTTTCATTTGACCACTAAACAAGGAACTGTCTGATTTAAATATTGCCGAGCATAGATTTTATCACAGCTTGTAGACGCTAGAGGACGGATTGGGAAATTTTCGTTAGTTATACACAAACCACTTCCCGTCACTTACAAAGTTTTTCTTAATCACCCTACTGTTTTTCGCTTTGTAGTTCAGTTCGAACCACTCATTGGTTCTAAGCTGGTGATGTTTTGATTCACTTTACGACAGGTAGAATATCATAACATTTAAGAGATCAGTGAAGCTGTATGCTCCATTGGATAGCTTTAATGCTCACCTTTTGAAGTCTCTGGACTGGAAGCCACTTCAGATGAAACCAGAGGATCAGTGGGAAATAGTTTGATAGATTCAGAACACCAGTATTGAATTGCGCCAGGTGAGGCTTTTATGCAAAAGGTGCAGATGCTTCCGAACTAAGATTCCGGAATGGTGGTTTTGATCGGGCGGAATATATCGATAGGAGATCATCTGTATTGAGTGGCCAATTCAAGTTTCTTTTCGAGTAAAAATATGATAACTTGTTTGATAACAGAAGAGCAATCGACAAAGGAACTTCAGACATTTCTGAAGGGAAAAGTCGCTGGAGAGGCTACGTTTCGATCTCTAAAAACCCCGGGACGCTCTCGTAGCAGATCATAATTGATCGTTACACACCAGGCTAACCAAGTGATCGATACTACACCAGTTGTTGTCACAGCCACTTAAGTCTATAATAGGCCTACACAATCCTTACTGTTGACATATCTCCAACGTGACTCTTTTGCATAGCTGAAGGCCATCTATACGTCCACCAACTCACATCCTCTTCGATATGCCGAGGCGGTTGTCTCTATAAGGCACATGGCACTTCAGTATATTCTAAAGTCAGTGAATGTTATCCATTCGTTGCCTGGAGAGTGATGATGACTTTGACCCAGAAAACGATCGGCATTTTATTGCAATTTGTCTCGTAGTAAGAGTTTGACTTAAGAAATGTAACAGTTCGTAAAAAATGGTTAGAAAGACGCGGCGAAAGGTTTCTTGGCTTAAATCATGCAACGCAATGTTTCTGGGTTCATGTTTCAAGTTTGAGTGTTCATCTCAGTAACAAATTAGCAAACATCGAATGATTGTTGGAGCAAAGACTTCAAATTGACCGAAAGATAAACATTCTGAGCATGTATAGTGTTGTACTTTAGGAATAACGGAGGTAAGTTTTTTCTACTTTTGTTAATTTCGTACAAACTAAGTACCGAGAAACCTGAAGTTAAAAATCTCCTAACATGTGCACAAACAACTACTATTCAAGGAATTTAAAACTCAATGAACGAAATAGTGTTATAATTCCTTCTTCTTGAGTTCATCCAAGATAGATATATTTAAAGAATATACAAAAGTAGGATAAAAGGAAAAACAAGCGACCAATGTCAAGCAGTCACAAAACACAGCATGCATAAGTAAACCTCTAAAATGACTAATTACCGAAGTTTGTAATGCGCGATTGCATAATCTGCAGACAAGTACGTCGGTTTAAGTGCATTGTTTGTCAAGCTGCTGAACAGTAGGTGGCGTGGATCGACCTGTTTGAATCTAGATTTGGTGGATTAATAAAGAACACCCGAAAGGTTTAGAGGTTTGTTTGATTAAGTCTAGTGGTGTTATAGCTGTTACACATTTCACTGACGTGCATCATCTGGCTTGTTCCGCCTGAGATCTTTGTATGGTTTGCAAAGCTCCTGGTTGTCACTCCAAAGTGTTTAGAAAACGGATGTCAGTAACAGTCACTGCCATTGACACAACCTATTCTTCTCCACGCAAAGGTTCACGCCATGTTAACAGTGTTAACACTAACAATCTTACCACCAACTCACGGAAGTAACCATACGTAGATCTTCAAAACACTGATCACCAAGTTTGACGATTCATCATTAAGATATTTAGTGCATACTTAATTGGTCTGTAGGACTGTCTGAAACTGACTAGTGTAATTCTATCTGAAGCTTCCATTTCATCCAGCTATGAGGGCTTCAAAGACTAAACGGCCTTTCTATAGATGGCCCTTAGCTAACTGATGTTCTTGGTGAAAACTAGACGAACATGGTCACGTAAAAAATTAACAGAGCGGTTCCCAGCGCTTAGTCCACATGAGTTAGATGGGATGGGTTCATTGTGTGTGAAGTGCTCTAGGCTGGCTTATGAAATTGGATGAAACAATTACAATTGGAGCGTTTCAATCACGTTTCAATGATGGGATGTGCATTCTAACATGACAAGATTATGGCGGTTCACTTCTTGTGTGAGTTGCTATCTGACCAACCATTAGTAGTAAGTTCGCTTTTCCGGCTCCTTAGTTCATTGGCTCGGGCAAAGTAAGTTCACAGTAATAAAAGTTATTATGAACATTTTTCTACTGGAATGACGAGATTGCTCTAACCTAAGCATTTTTATGTGTCCAACTAGTCTGACAATAATTACCGCTAATACTGGTTTACGCACTCATCTGACCTAAGCCCTGTAGAACAACTTGAAGGTCACCTGGACTGCTTAGACAAATGGTTACGATAGTTTTCATCACAAAAAAACAGAATTCGTGTTAGTTAATGTTGACGAAAATGCAGTCGCTTATCCGACAGTCTGGAACTGATAGCTAACTGTTTCGTTTTTGTCGGTCAGCCGACCGAATATGATAGAAATTAGCCGAATCAAACAATCTAACGAAGATCGTACTGGGCAGAAAGGTGAAATGAAGATGAGCATTTAGTAAACGATCACCGAATCTTCCATAGCAAACATAAATTGTTTTGTTTGGACTGGGCGCAAAGACATTACACCAATACAGATTCGCGGGAACTCAAATAGTCTGTTCGATTTTAAACCACTCCGTGTATGAGGTAGATATCTGATCCTTCTAAGGGAAGAATTTCAATGAAAGGTGGACATATTTTTTAACTATTGGTTTGCCTTTTGGACGAACTAAAACTGCATAAAAAATGAATTTTCGATATACTTCTCGTCAGACATAAAAAAAAGTGCACCTTGTTGATGTAATCCAGATATCGCATACTGTCCGCCCAAGCCTCTTATTAACTTCCAAATACGAGCAAAACACAGCTTATGTTTCTTAGACATCTCGATTAAACCCCATTCAAATATACTCAGTGTACTAACGTTCAATATGGACGGTACAATACATGCATGCAACAAGTTTCGTCTCCTTCCCGTATAAAAATTGCTAGATCGTACGCTGGTTAACCGGGTTGCCAAGTTTATGTTCAGACCCAGCCAACCCGCTGCTATTGGACGATCCTTTATTTAGAAAATGAGGCAAAACAAAACATCCAGCATTTGAAGCAGTTAGCTCTCTTCATAAGTTTCACCAAAACAGTTGGAACACAGAGAGTGGTGGACGCAAACACTTCGTATCGACTCATCAGCGCCAAATTTACAATAACCTCTTTGTGAAGCCTCTCTAAAGTACACACGTACGGAATGCTATTTGCGCCTATTCTGGTGACGACAAATTCCCCGAACCATAAACTGACATACTGGCTAGTTACCATCCTAACTCCATTAAAACGGAAATTTTGAGAGTATTTTAATGAAGATTCTTTTGAATCAATCACTGACCCAGACAATATCGATGGTGCTGTTGAGTTGATGTGCTTCATAGATGTGCAGTCACTGTCCACGAATATCCTGCTAAACAAGAAGATTGATTATATTTGTGGACCCCCTGAAACCAATCACGACTTATATTCTGATGGATACTTCACTGTTGTATGCTGAAAATGTCAGCTTCTGTTTACTTGGCTGCCGCGTGAGTAGCCATGGAAAGTCCACTAAGATCCACCTTAGCGGACATTTACATGTTGATATTTGAGCAAAAGTTAGCCGCAGACTTACTGATGCTGTCATACAAAAACGTTACGTCGATGATACACAAACATTCAGTCTTTCTAAACAGACAATGGATAACCTAGTGCACCATATAATTATTTTTCATCCCAACCTGAGAATAACATGTGAATTTGAGGCTGATAATTGTCTACCGTTTCTAGACATACTCATAAGTCACTGGGAGGATGGCCCTATTAAAAAATATATCTATATGAAATCTACGAAGTCCAGTCAATACCTGGACTTCAGTAGTTTCATGCCAATCAATCACAGAAGCTCACCAGTAATTACACTATTCACACACGAGCGAGAAGCATATGTGCACAAAACAGAGGAGTCAGATTTGCTGACGTTCGTACTAAACTCCAAGAGCCACTCAGAATTGTTCATAGAAGGGAGTAATATAACGAAGTCATTATGAGAAAAAAGAAGGTTTACATAGGATTGCCTTTTAAAGGGGACTGCTGAGTGCACAAAACTACACACAGATGAATCAGTCTGCTTGAACGAAAGGTTAATGCAACTTAACCTCGTCTGTCAACTACCTTTGACTTTGGTCAAAAGAGATCAGTCTGTCGATGGCACTTCATATCGTGCCTACCAACTTATGTGTAACTTCAGAAAATTTGCATAGACAGAACCGGGGGACACTTGATCTCCAGGACGAAGGAACACCTGTTTCAGTCCGTCCGTGTTATCGATTAAAGGCAGTGCTGCTGAAGCGTGTGAACAGTGACTGTCCGCAGTCGTTAGACACGCCATGATCATCGATCAGGTTATCGACCCGGTCTGTACAACCAACATTCTACTACATCATTTTAACCCAGGATTCTTGCGGTTTGCTGAGGTGATCTTGACCAGTCGATCGAAGCCGGCTCTATGTTTTTGGAGACAGTTACGGGCGACCCTGATCTTGCCTTGGATTTGGTAGCCAATTCTATCTGACTGGCTGACTGCACACACTCCCAGATGTTAGATACAGGAAACAGATTTACACGGTTGTAAAATTAGTACTAATAGATCAGCACGAAATGCTTTCATCTACCACATTTCGTGCTGTAATTGTTTTGCCCAAACTTCTGATGGCTACTAACTACGTATTAATTCGGTAACCTCAGAGTAAGCAAGTTCAACATCTGTTTTGTTGTCCTTATCTGGACTACTATACGAGTCATTCTTATCACCAACCTCAAGTGCACCCGAGTTCACATAATACACCTTTTGCGTTTATTTCTATGTGGCATCAGTTTATTGATAAGGTTACTGACTTCACATCAATACTCGATCTCCACTGGTCATAATATTACATATTCTTGCTCATCTGGTTGCCTTAACTGCCAACCATGCGTCTAGTGATGAGTACGTAATCCTTCACGCCTAAGCATCTTCGGTAGCCTTCACATGTGTTCTTTTCCCATATCACCTTCACGGTTGAATACCTGTAAATATCATCCCAATCGAGACTATTTTTCTGTGAACGTCGTCATCATTATTTAGCCATACAGCTATTCAGCCTTTCTGCGAAAAAAATTATCCTTCCGATTCGCTTTGGTCTCCACGCATATTTACCGAACAGCCTCCGTCAGCTTAGCCTACACCAACATGGGACTCAGTGGCCAACGCGGCCTGGCTGAATTATCTTGATCCTGAATCCTCTCGCCACGTCGAAGTCGGTGCTGTCGACTTAGCATTCGGTCTAGTTCGGTATTAATAGATGGGCACATATGGCATCTCTGGTTTTCATGGCCACCTCTTGGACAGCTCTTTGATGGCGTCGCTCTTACATTTGTAGGCAGCACGGTGTACTCCTCGAAGTGAACGTCCTCACAGCTCCAGCCACTAACGATTGCGACATCACTCATCAACATGTTACTCCCGCACCAGATCGGACGTTTCAGCACTCAACTTAAGCTCATGACTGAGACAATTTGTTAGACTTACCAACGTGCTCCTGATCTGCGTTCCGCTACGGTACGCAAGACATCCTGGACAGACCCAGAGACAATCTCCGTCGCTCATTCATATGACTGCACTGTCTGTAACAGCACATCTCAACCGGTATCAGACCCTACGACGTCGCAAGCACTGCTAAGCGCTGGCAATGCATAATAAACAAAAATAGCATCAATGTTTTTGCTGTACAGTCACTCCTGTTTACTGATTGACAGACAGGCAATCCCAACCTCCATTACTCATTTGCTTTTGCAGCACTAAACTAAACGCTATGCCAAGCCATGCGAGAGGGTTTGCGAACCTTCATAAGAGTTTATTCACCTCCTGTGTACAAACCATGTATTTCTTCGAGCCAGTAGCATCGCCCACTAAATTATGGCGCGTACAACACCACTGGCACCGAAACTACGATATATATTTCATCCAAATTTAACTGGCATTCACTCGTTTCGTGTGAAGTGAAACCTTTGTTAGAGCAAGTGATCATAGTGTTCATCGTCATAGTTGCACGGGGAACAGGAAAATCAGCTGGTTTGAATATGATTTGTCAATGATGAAGGATTAATTTCGATAATTCTATGAACCCTCCTCCCGTAATTGTATGCATAAGAACCTCAAAAAGAAGATAGAAAGCTGATTCGACGTTATCCCTGTCTAGACCAAACGAAAATACACTAAATATTCCCAGGACAGTAGTAAATCATGGACGTTATCTGTTTGTCTATTTCTGTTGTGAAAGTCCAAATTGTCAAACACCACATCATCGTTTGTAACGATATCACTTGCAACGACCCTAGAATCCTAAGTGGTTGGCAAATGTAGAACTTCCGTCCCAGTACCACCACCACTCTATTCACTTAACTTTTGTATATGGAGTTTGTACAAATCAGTAACGTGGAATTTATTTGATCAGCCTGTGTATCACAGCTGCAATTGATACCACATAAGTAAATTGCTTTTTTTCAATGTAGACTTTTCTGCCCTACAGAAAGGCATCGTATACGCTGAGATTCAGTATGGTGTTCCACCAGTTTAATTTTTGTTCCACTCCTAAGATCAACTAATTTTTCATGTTGGCATTCAGATTCCTGGTCCGCTACCCTGCAATCGTACTAGGGGCAAACACAGCGGACTGGACAGACGAAGATTGTGGCAGGACTGATGAGGTAGATCCTCTCAATTAATGACGGATGTCTGGCAAACATGATAACATTTTTAAAACATGCGGTAGATTAAATGTTTTCTCACAGAGAGCCTAATAAACTAGGTTATTTATTGGGTTCAATTTAGTTTAGAATCGAGCGCACAAAAAAGTATTCAGCCAGACATCACAGCCACCTTGTGGAGTGGGGTTTTTCAGACGCCAAGTAAATTGAGTCCAAAGCTTCTTCTCTGGTTGTGTCAGTTTTCATAGAACCTAATTCTAATTAGAATTTATGTATCAATGGTTAGACGCCGGAATTACAATAGGATTCCATCAGAACTCGTTCAAAAATTGACTTGCAACCTGATCACAACATGTTCCATATAAATCACCGAAGACCAAAAACCATAACTTAAATGTTCAACTTACCTTTAGACAAAAAAGTAAATGTGCTGTTCTTTTTTCAGTGAAATTGTTCACAAGCGTGTGCAAGTACCTACAGTTTTACCAAATCGTGATTCACGTTTATGGTATACGCCAGCTGGAAACTGAAGAGAATCAGGATTTTCACACGATACACTGTAAAAAGTTACAATTAGTATATTAAGCGGAGTCCTAAGAATCTAACTCCAACTGAATTTTCATCGAAATTAACGGTTGGCGACAGTATACAGTGCGTGTTGCACGATAAAAAAATAGCATAAAGTAAAGAATAAACAAAAGCGAAGATAGTAATCAGACGAATAGTTTCGTTTCAGAACTGAAAAATACAATGGAAGCACAAGTCGAAATAAGACTGGAATCATTGGAATACAGAAACAGGAATGTACCCCTGAGTTGGCAAGCAAGTGTCAAACAAACGCACTTCGACTTGCTATGATTGCTATTGGAACTATGTACCACCTCAAGCTCGTCACGACGACGAAGTCGACTGGAAACTCGAACTAAGACAATGAATGAACCATCATGACTTCACTTGAAGCCGTCCATTGATGACGATGTCAAGACCGGTTCCGATAGATCGTTCCATGTTTTTACATTTTCGGTGACTGGTCTTAAGCTGCAGCCTCAGTGAGTGGTTTCCGAGATAGTAATTCATTTTATGCATAAGAATACACTTAAGAGAATGCGATGATTGAAGTGACGCTCTATAGATCAAAATAATGTCTCTTGTGATATACCGTTGATACATGGGGAACGGAACTAGTGTAGTGAGGACCAGGGATCGCACCATACTACTTACACACTTACCGTTCAGCAATTAGGCGGCAGCATGGATTTTGATATTGAAGCAACCGCGGGAAAAATACAAGAAGAGACACTGGACTGCTGCGTGGCATGAAATGGTTGTCGATACAAACAAGAACTGAGCAGCGGTGCTCATGGTAACCACGACTTTCTGGGACCAGTGTTGCATGCGGATGAGTGGATTTGGCTGTTGCCATGTATTGATTTTCTGAATAAACGACCCTCGTGCCAACTGTGTTCCTGGATCACAACACTAGGTTAAACGAACTTACTCAAGAAGGCGAACAGAGCAATATAAACACTGTTTACTGCCCTACTTTGTACTCTCTCAAATATATGAATGCCTGTCATAAGGAATGGTTGACAAGATTGAATAGTTAACACAAATTGAAAGCGTATCAGTTTGTTGAACATCAAGAGATACCTCATTAACTAGAAGGTATCAAACAGCCAGGTTAGCCCCTCAACGAACAAGCTAGCTTCTTTCGTCATCAAGCTGTCGTTAAGAGGAATGCCGAGGCAATCGTTCCAAGGTCTCGCTCGCAGGTGGTGTTGGCCAGCTTGTTGTTTTCTATTAAAAAATAATCAACTTACGACCGGCGACTAGTACGCAACACGTTCCGATTGAAGGATTCAAGGGAAAACCTATAAGTTGTGACTCATCGATGCAAACGATTAAGATCACTTTGAAGAGTTTTTCATTTTAATAACGTTCTCCACTAATCATCATGTTTTCTTATCGTCACAGTATAGCAGTGCAGGGTAGGTTAATAAGTGTAATAGTTCCGGTACAAAGAACAGGATCAACAGTGAGTCCATGATGGAGCCCAGAGGTACATTGATAATAGCAAGAGGAACAACAAACATATCAAGAGGACAATATGACCAGTAAAGAGTGCTGTATCCGTGAACAAACCATCTAGTTACGTGACAGACACTAGACAGATTAAGTGTGGTGATGGACGTTTAAAGTATTCATTGAATAACTTGAATTATCAGAAAGTGTTGTGCATAAATGCTTGACCACTGATCATTTTCGTGTAGGTCAAAATTTTTGTGGCTAGAGAAGAGACAAATGTGCATGTTGGACGCACACAACGTAAGTTGACGGGGTGACATTCATTTACCGAAAAATTCCGTTATCAGGGTTCAAATGGTGACCAGCAAACAAACTCATTAACAGCATCATGAAGTATGTTGTCCCGTTCAAGCGACTCAGCATAACGTTGACAGCATGTTTGGAGACAAATGTTTCTTTCGGTATAGATTTACTTCACGCACACAGGGAAAATAAATATGGAAAATTCGTAGCATTCTAAAAGACACAGTGACTTCCTAGAAGCGAAGACAATGTGCGACCGAGCATAGAATTGAACAGCAATCGGTTACTGAAATAATTTCTGATAAATCTTAGCTGATACAATTTCAGTGATCGTCACTGACGTTGGTGGATCCAAGCGTGAACTGTTTGAGAACTTCTGTCTGGGCACTCAGGCTGATGGATCATTTGGTGGGTTACGTATGATGTAAGAGAGTGGACGGAGTATTGAGTATAAATGCGAAATTTCTGGGCTACCGGCGTGCCTTTGTAAGTCAGCTGGTAGAGCGCTTATTGCATTTAGGCATGCTGTCTTTGTCGCTGATTCGAACTCAGCCGAAACCCAGATACCTTGTAATTGAATATCACCTAAATAATGTACTGTGCGAAAGGATACATCCTGCTTCTGTCTGGGTTCCACAGAGTTAATAACTAACTGACTGAACAGATGTAGCTCTTGTGGTCCAGTGAAAGTCGTAAATAGCAAGTCTTTCTCACCTACACTCCGATGTAGGTCTGGTGGTGGTGGATCCCTCATTTCGTACAGCGGGATGATGTTGAGACAATGGAACATATGGGACAACCGTTGGTGTGTTGTGCGCGATACACATGCTGCTGATGTTAATTATTTGATTACTAGCGAGATGACCTACATGAAGTGACTTCAGACATTTTTGATAATTAACGACAAACACCAGAAAAACTGAATTAATACATAGTAAGAGAGTCTTATCAGTATGAAATACATTCTGATTGAAAGCTGACCGTTAATACTACTAGAGTTTATAACGACAACTCAACATTCGATGTCCATCATCTTTTTTCTGAACTGGTTTCCAAGCCTTTGTAAATTCCTGAAGCCTGCTTCCTTGTTCACTTCATGGTAACCAGAATCCTTTATTACTCACCAGTAATCAGTATATTCCTCGACAATTTAATGATTCCAACAAGGAGAGTGATCATCGATTGGAGTTGATAAGACAGTTACTGTGTCTGTTCTTTCAAGACGATCCAGCAATCCGAGTATAACTTATAAACGCATACGACTGAGCGTCTACATATACTAGTTGTACCAGTCCTATCTGTGATGGTCAACACGGTTGCCTCATGAAAGCGTGGTCGGAGTTCTAGCCCAGGTCGTGAAAAAGATATGCACTACTAACTAGGTCTCATGAGAGCGAATCTCGAGTCTAATGCCTCTTTTAGAAACGCAGCGACTGGAAAGTCTATGGGACTGTGACATCTGCGATCAGTTGTGGGTAATGTTCAATATGTATGAAAATCAAAATCCCCTACTACTCACCAGTAATCAAAATACCGCTCAACAGGTTAATGATTTGTGTGATTTCAACTTAGAGAGAAGTCCCAGCCGAAGGGTCATCAATTGGAGTTAACAGACAGTAACTGTGTCTCCTCTCGAGGCGATCGGGGAACCTGATCATTGCTCACAAGCGAAAGTGGTCGAGTGTTCATACGATAATTCGGTCGTGCCCAGTGTGAAGTCAGTGGCGCAGTGGTAAACCCGGTTGCCTCATGAACAGCATGTCCGTGGTTCAAGTCCCGGCAGTGGCGATGATATGCACTACTGACGAGCTCTGAGAGCGAAACTCGAGTCTAGTGCTTCTGGTTTTCGAAAGGGGCCGACTGGAAAGTCTATGAGAATGCAAAATTTCCCGTCAGCAAAGAGGGATGTTAAATTTTTGTTAAATAAAATCGCCGCACTGCTTGTCAGTAAAATGATTTTCATTGACAGCGAAGAACACGTCTGCTGTTGTTGGTTGATAAATTTGCGATCACTTTTTGCTGTATTTCCTTATACTTCACGTCATTTCCTTATAAACACTCGCGTTCCGTTGTGGTATAATGAAACCTTGAACATGAGTATTCCGCCATTCAGTTTAATCTGCCAACGGGACCAAAGGATATGATCAAAGTCAACAGTGAATGTCTTTCCCACAGTGTGGAAGATAAAGTCAGCCACCAATGAGGGATGTAAGCCCAGATGGCTGGAAATAACGGGAAAAAATATTTTTACAGTAGGCGCCGACCAAACGGACAAAACAAGGTAGAAGTTTACAAGATGCTTGGATGAAAACCTCGCTGCACTGTGGATTGGAATTAGAGCTCATAAACGCAAACATACGATTTGCGAAGAAACATATGGGTTGAACATCAAAGATCTAACTTTGGTGAGCGTCTCTTCGCTAAAATGGCCAAGAGGATCGGCGGCTAGAGACATTTGTGAACATAACAGCTAGTCAAGTTCAGCGACGTAAACGTTGTGGTTTCTTGGCTGAGTGACTTGTAAAGTCAAGTGGACCACGAGCGCTGTAACGATATTTGTCTAGCTCTTGCAACTCGGTTGTAAACGCTCTGATGATAAATTGATAAATGTAGCAATAAAACATTTAAGTTTATTGTGGTTATATGGCTGTTAACCGTAAGATGAGGATGACGATGACACTGAGGATAATCAAAATGTTTCTTGATGTTTCCCTCACAAGCGGAAGTGTGCGTTTTGTCATGATACAAGCAGTTTGATAGTAGTCATTTCGTAAACAAATGCTTTATGTATCTCAGTAAATTATCTTCTGCAGTCAAATCCCACTTCAGCCGATAACCCATACGGCCACCGACGAGAGGGAATACTCATTGTTAGGAGTTAGAAAGAGATAATCACACAATTTGTCGAGCACATCTGTGATCCGGTGATCGGAAGGGAAGTTGGTGGAACCCTTCACTGTTCACTAGATGCTAAATGTGTACAAGCGAGTTGTGGATACTGTGAATGACTGAATGAGACCTAAATTTCACCAGACTATTAGATAAAGGTATCATTTGAAAAATTGAACGCGTCAAACAACTCATCCTTATCTGTAGAGCAAATATTACAGGAGACCATTTTACGACATAACGGAATGTAATTCTACACTTACTGACATCAGAATCTAAATTTAAATCATCAAAAAATCACTGAACAATCGTGTTGTTGTCATGGAAACAGCACTATGTTAAGCAATCACTCAACGGAAATGGCCTGAGAGATATGGAGCAACGACAGCTAGCCATTGAAAGAGACGACGAACAATTAAACTGAGTCTGTATTGTCATCACGGTAGCTGCAAGCTCGTTCGTGCAACCTACCAAAAGCTATCTATTAGATAATCTTGCAGCGGACAACAGATATGGGTAGCCAAAATAACAGCGTTTACAAATTCATGGAATCACATCAACAGGTTTCCCAGGTCAATAATAAATCATTATTTTCGCTTCAAACATGAGGATTTTTAAGAAACATTTGTGTTACCTGTCCACAGAAAAACCTAGTTACATATACATGTTAGAAACATCACATAGACAGAACGGTGCACGATAAGTCAAGTGGCCCGTTCTCAACGTCCGTTTGTGAAAACTCATTGGGCCAGTGGGAACACGGCAAAGCTAATGTTTAATGTACAACTCTCACCTGCAGCTAGATGGACAGTGATCGTGCAAACAGATTTGACTGGATACTACATCAGACGAGGAAAGTAAGCCTTTTGAATTTTCGTTTATGATCTTTTGTGTAGTCAGACAATCGTAATGACGTAGCTCTCCATCAACACTTTCTCCTTATCGGTGCCTTTGTTTGATTCACCTGTTTGGATTTCATTGGACACTGTTAAGACTGTCGTTCAAAATAGCACCAACCAGTCATAAGTCTCAGCTGTGTGACTCACAAACTATCTTGATAAATTGCTACGCATGATTTTGACGTTAATAACGTTATTATCACAATTAGTACTAGTATTGTTCTCCCCTCTGCACACAAAAAAATTTTTGTCACATTTCATATTTGCTTGCTATATTCATCGCAATTCTGTTTTTAATTTAACTTCATTCTGGTCACTTTTTCTCTGTTGGTCCATTGACGTATGTAATAAATTTGAATCAGTTGTAGTTCTTCCTTTTTCGAATGCTTATTTCACTCTTTCGATCTGCAAGAACCTATTGTTAAAGAAAACCTAATTATGAAAAACCAAACCTTCAGATGAACGACAGACGTCGACAGACCCGGATGCAAGAGATGATTTAGGATTTTTCAATGGATATTCTTGAGTATTTGACTTATGTACGCCTAAACATTCAGCTGTTTATTCATAATTCCGTATACTTACCCGACCAGAGGGAACAAAGTGATGTCCGCGTATGCACAATACTTAACAAATTTTGTGTTTTTTAGCTACGAAAGTGCACGAAGAACATAGATAGGGAGTTCAGATCGATATGATGCTCAACTAATCCATTGACCAAGCAGACAATTGAAGTGCTGATTAGTACGACGAACATGATACCTGAAACATCAATTAACATTCATGAACAAAGGCAGAACACTTATGATAGACATCGGTTAGATGCAACACAAACTCACATGTAGCTGTTGTACGATTGTCCGTTTTGAAATATTATCTAACTGTGTCCAATTACATTGTAGACAATTAAACGATTTATAAAATAATGTGCATTCTTAAGACTCGGAAATGAACAAGCATTGTTATGAGCACTGCATGCCTGGTTTCGTTTGCTTCAGAATGTTTTTCGACTTAATTTTCGAGCTAACCAATCAGCATCGTTTCGGTTCAGAATGGTTTGTTCTATATATAGACAGGAACGAATGTACACTACAGAGGTTTCTGTGAGTTGTGCCAAATGAAGGTAATTTCATTTTATTTTCATAACATAGTTTTCGATTGGTTTTATTATATTACAAAGCAGTATGTAACTTTCGGAATATTTTAGTGTTAAATACTCAGATTTTTGTTATATTTCAACGAATAGCAGAAAGCGAAAGTGGTTGAGTGTTCACATATGATAATTCGGTCGTGAGGTCAATGGCGCAGTGGTAAACACGGTTGCCTCATGAACTGAATGTCCGTGGTTCAAGTCCCGGCAGTGGCGATGATATGCACTACTGACGAGCTCTAATGAGAGCGAAACTCGAGTCTAGTGCTTCTGTTTTTCGAAATGGGCCGACTGGAAAGTCTATGGGAATGCGACAGCCGCGATCAATTGTGGGTGATGTTCAATCTATATGAAAATCCAAATCCCCTACTACTCATCATGAATAGCAGAAACTTGAGTACAATCACTTGTCTGAGTTAGAAAGCCACAGTGAAAGCTTGAAACTTAGGATAAACTAATCAACGCTAGAATCAGTGTGTTCAATGAATTAATCGAGTAGCATGAGTAGGAAGAACAATAGTGTATGACGTAATAATGTCTCGTTGGCCCTGGTGAACACAGTCGATCTCATATTACCGGTTTTTGCGCTGATTAACGTAGGTGTTTGATTCATTGTGTGAAATTTGCTTTCCTCTCATCTCTACCAAAGAAGGCGGCAGAACGGTGAATCCGGGTTAGTTGGAATAGCGAGTGATGGACCAGTATCCTGGAACCACAACATTGGGCTTGTAAGTAGTCTTACTAAAAATTGAGTCGAAATACATATTCACTTGTATAGTACGGTGCCCTACACTGCTTTCTCTTTTCAAGTTTGTGAGTCACTTATTTGCACGAGGAGGTATTTTGAAGTTATTCGGTCACAGTAAACTTACTGACTCTCATAGTTCTTTCTTTTAAATAAACACGACATTATTGGGAGCATGGGAGAACGTAAATGTTTCGTCTCAACCTACGTAAAATAGTTGTACACAGTTCGCCCAAGTAAGAAATGTTTTGTGGTGCGCATGTGTTTCTTTTTGTAGAGGAAGGACACTTCACTGTCGATATCCGATAGATCAGAGTGCAACAGGATGACTGTGATAGTAGGACTTCGTAAGAACTGTCAACATGGATATGAATTCATGACGAATGATCGGGTTCCGTCAGTTGTTCTTAGCACCGGCCTATAAAAATAGACCTTGTTAAATGAGATATAATGTTGAGTGACCTTCGATAGAAACTAGTCATGGAAATTACATAAAAGTCGTACGGTGAGAAGGGGGTACACTTCGAGGCAAACGACAACACCCGCGTTCGGCTCCAGCCAAAGGATCGAAAATAACCAAATATGCATTCTGTCTGTTTTGACTATATGGATTAAGGGAACTCAGTGTTCTAAATATATTTTCGTTTTTATCATGTCTGGCACCTTTCATCGTGTTACCGTATGTTTACATGTGGATTTGGAAGCCAACAAGCTTCTCAAACTTACCAATAAATCTAATACTGATGATTAGTACTCAGGATCTCCTCATTATCAAAACAACGTTTAACCACTGTGATTAACATTCGTCACCAAGACAGTATGGTGAGAAGCCTGCTGACCTTTTGCTCATCTGGTTCCTCTCAGATTTGTCAGTAAGAGATGGAATTTGTTTTTACCCTGAAATTATTATGTGCGCTGTGGATGACATAGTACAGTTGTGAACGTTTTACTCGCATTTACGAGATAGTCTCCCCAGAGAATATTGTTCACTCGTCCTGGTTATCACTTGGCAGATCCTTGTTTAGCGTTTAGTCCATCACTTCAGAACTCCGTTCAAATGTCTTCAGGCAACCTTAGATATTGTACCTTGAGTCCGGTACACTCACAAAAACGGGCACAAACAGTAAACCTCGACTAGCTGGACAGGATCTCATATGAGAATG
>LUCH01005250.1:0-36782 GCA_013368495.1 Paragonimus heterotremus | reverse complement strand
AGTCGATGGCTTGAGACGTTAGGTGAGGTGGCGGCTAATGGGGCATAGTGAAGTGGATGTTGTTGTTTGGTCGAGTTGTCTGTGAAGTGAGTGCACTCAATGACGCGCAGCAGTGAAAGCCGTGAGGAAGCTGTCTTGCCGATGACGCCTTACTTTAACTTACAGCTCGGTTGTTTGTTTGTTTGCAAGGTGTAGGTCCCTTGATGTTGTATGTTTAAATGTAGACGTAGCTGTTTTTAGTGACTATGTCCCTTTCCCTTTCTTTTCTTCTCTCTTCCTATACAGGGTTTGCTTTTCATTCTTCTTCATGGTTGTGTGGCAGTTAAGCATCAGTGTGAACCACTGATGTATTGCTGTCTGTGATGATGAATTTTGAAGGTCACAACGGAGATAATTCCGATGACAATTTTGGAACTGTGCTGAAATAAGTGGTTGATTCCGTTAACCTTTAACTCTCCAAAAATCAGTACACGGGTGACACGAAATGCAGAAAGAATGCAGGACTCGCGACCCTGGAAATGTAATTTGTATTAGTGATTCGATCGATTCACATGGTTTAAACATCGGGTGTACACGTGAAGTTGGGAAGGTGAAGAGTGTGAATAACAATGATAATTATGAAATAGAAACTACTGTACAAAACGGTACATTTTGCAGCTGGGAGTGCAGTGCTCGATTCTGATCGCGCATCCGTTACCGAATGCGCGAGGGAATTAAGTTCCGCTTCTTTATCGATTAAGAAGTGTATTTTGGAGGTCAAATCGTTTTGCAAGAGAAGGCAGCTGTTGTTTGACCGGCTCGTGGATGGCGTCGCTGGAACACGTCGGCCTGCTAACTTCAACATTTTTAGCACGACGGCTAAATGGTGATCGGCGTCATTTAACGTTTTCACCCTTCGTTTCATGGTACTAACAAAGGTCGCTAGTCTTCAGTTCGGGTGGTGATCGGGCACGCATCGGAGGAATTCCAGATGATGACCTAGTACGCTGAATGCTAGCACGAAGATCCGCTAGTTCGCCTCGCAGCTGAGCGTTTGGTTCCAAAGGGTTTTGTTCATGACATTCAAGTGCTTTGTGCGTGACTGCTATTTCGGCGTCCTTTGTGGTCAACAAATCATCCACGGGTCTGTTCGAGGTAATTATCTGCCCAACTAATGATGATGGCATCATGCCTCGAAAACGTTCATGTACTGCATCGGCCGAAGCCGCTAGATCACCCCTGTGTATACTCAGGCAGTTGTTGCATCCATAACCCTGGTATAAGAGGCTCCGGCAACTGCGACCTACCTACTGCATGTCGCATTTCTCCAAGAAGAACCTATGGCTTCTTGCCACCCAACTGTAACCGCTGGAGCAGTTTGTAGAAGACTGGAACGTTCCTGTCTAGAACCGTGTCTATCCTCTACAATAATTAAACCAGAAAACCGAACAATAGACAGCGACGTGTATCGCAAGTTGACTGCGAAAACGAGGTGTAAGCAAAGCACGACCAACCAGTAACGAGCGACCGGAAATTGTTATTATTAATGTGACCTTGGATGATCGAACCAACGAGAAAATACAGACATGCAATCAAACAAGTCGGAATAAATGGCAAGATAGTTGGAGTACGTGGCAAGCCAAGAGTGTCTCTACAAGTTGTTCCAGACGCATTTTATCGGATGGCTGTGTTTCCTTGAGAATTGTTCGCCCAGCCGACTCATGGCGAACAGTTGATGGGCCTAGTAAGATATCGCTAACCAGGTTTAGTATATCTCAAGGAGACGCTTTATGAGCTGCGAGAACTTGTCCACATCACCGGTTGTTAAACTCTATTTCCAACACGGCGAACCACAGCTCTAAATCAAGATCCCCAAATACAGGAAAAGCTCACGTGATCAGTGATACGGAAGACGAAAATTCAGACTTACTCTCCTTAATGTCCATATTAATTGAGCGATAACAAACGGAATATATAATGTAAATATGTATATGTACTTGTACACTATATGCACTGGAGACATAATATGAGGGGAAAAACTACTAAACCCGAGTGCACATTGTAATGTACGACTGACACAAGCTCACCCGTTTGTAGGATAAAACGAACCGAAGACGACCAGTTGAGAATAACGCAACGAATAAACAAGAAGTATATTGTCGACCTGCTAGGTCAACGTGAGAGCGAACGGATAACAAGACGAAAGGGTAACAGAGCGGGACGATAAGCAAACATGCAGCAGGGTCGTACGTTCGAGTGCGCGGAGTACTTGTCGGCATCCATACTAGTTCAAACAAATATTTAAGCACATACGAAAAGAGTATAGATGGCAATTGTAGCTCTAACATAGTTAGCAATAAAAAATGGGATCGCTACAACCATCGTTGTCCGTCAGTTGACCCACACTAAGTGGAATGATCGCGTGGGCAATGCGGCGTTTCGCCGGTGCGTATTCCGGAACCCACGGGATACGCGATGGTTGGGTCACGCACTTCACATGCCAGCTGATCGTTTACGGTACCGGGCATTATATACTGAGATCACCAATGGTTAAGCAAATCCGCGTGGTGGTCACGAAGTATGAAGACCCTGACTGTTCCATTGAGCAAAGTGGGTAGCCGTCGCCGGTTTGGCTGGGGTCACGATGACCACTCAAATCGATGGTTAGAAAAGCTATCCGAAATGGCTGTCTGCCGCAGTCAATGGCGTACTTGCATTCATACCATTTATAGTTCTTCCGCTTAGTCCTTTCATGATCCTTGTCAACTTTTTCAGTGACGTTTTCTTCCAGAATATTCCACGCCGCTGTTGTCGTGAGCGGCAGCCTGAGCCACAGTACTTTCTGATCAGGCCGTTGTGAGAGTTTATGGACAACTGTCTCGAGCGTTCGTCACTTCTAGTGGTGTTCGTCAGGGGTGTCCGATTTCCCCCTTCCTGTTCAATTTTGTCATGGACGACATTCTGGAGGGCGCACTTCGAGATTACAGTGGGCTTGGAGTTGAATTTCTTCCTGGCGCTAGACTGACCGATCTGGAGTATGCGGACGACATTGTTTTACTTACCCCCTCTGCTGAAAACATGCAGACCATGCTGGACAGGTTGAGCGACCGAGCTGGTTTGTATGGAATGCGCTTCGGACCTTCAAAGTGCAGTGTTGCTTCAAGACTGAGGCATTTCCACCCCTACTTTTTTTATTGCAGGTAATCCGCTTGAGACTGTGAACAGTTTCACATACTTGGGTAGCATCATCTCGTCAGCCTGTAATATTGCTGATGAGATATCAGCGAGGATTGCGAAGGCACGAGTTGCCTTTGCTAAATTGCGCCATCTGTGGCGTCGGAAAGAAGTCCGGTTGTCGCTGAAAGGAAGGGTATATAATGCTTGTGTGCGCTCCATTTTTCTTTATGATTCGGAAACGTGGCCTGTTCACAAAGAAGATATCAACAGACTTGCTGTGTTTGACCATCGTTGTCTCCGTCAATTAGCCCATATTCAGTGGACTGATCGCGTGAGCAATGTGGCAGTTCGCAGGCGCGTATTCCGGAACACTCGGGATGCGCGATCGGTTGGTCAACTAATCACGGTACAAAGCTTGCGTTGGCTGGGTCACGTACTCCGTATGTCATCTGATCGTTTACCGTACCGGGCATTATATACTGAGACCACTAACAGTTGGGTAAAACCGTGTGGTGGTCAAGCAACAACGTGGTCACGAAATATGAAGACTCTGACTGCTCCATTGAGCAAAGTGGGTAGGTGTCGCCTGCCTGGATGGGGTCCTCGTGATCACTGAAACCGCTGGTTAGAGACGCTATCCGAGATGGCGATGTGTCGCAGTCAATGGCGTACCTGTATTCATACCATTTCTAGTTCTTCCGCTTAGTCTTCTTTTTAGTAACGTTTTCTTCTAGGATATTCCACGTCACTGTTGAGGTGAACGGCGGCCCGAGCCACAGTACCTTTTGGTCAGGCTCATGGCTGTTATGATGATGTGATGATATCGAGATGTGACAATCTCGGAAGTAGCACGGAAACTTGTCAGCTACAGAAACAAGGTTTCCAGACTTGTGTGACTGCTCGTGCCAGATCACGTTCTTGTCATACAAGAAGCAGGTACATGAGTATAGGGTATGCGTGATCTTTGGCTTCTTAGCCATTTCGGCGGAGGTATGAGCTAAGTATTTCTTTCTCATAAGATATGATGAATCTGATTCGAAATTGTATTACAGATAAATTCCTCCTGTTGCTCTTCTGCAACGAATGGGTTAAAATCGAACTGAATAGAGAAAGCTCTCACCAGTTTCCAGTAGAATTGTAGGCAGCCGTTTTCGGTAATTTTCATCAGGCCTTTACAACTACATGGGGGTAAATGCGAGTTGTGTGTGAAAAGTATAACCAATCAAATAGGTCATTAAAAATCACAGATGTGATGCGGATCATAGTCTACTGGAGGAGATTGTTGCTTCGGTATGGCTAAGGCACACATTCCTCATGTTCTTCGATTAAATGTGTGGATTAACCATGGTGATTATGCCGTACTCAGCAGTATGTTTGTGGATTGAGTAAGGAACGTACTTCGTAAGGGTGACCAGTTTTCCAACATGGGAAGATTTCGGTGGCAGATTGGCAGTTATTGATGGTTTCTTTTCGATGATTTGCTACGTTTGTTGGATGGAAGTGTCAAAACGATCTGGTTGCATGATCTGCTTAGTCGTTCTGCAGACTGAGTAAGTTGCGATAACTCAGCGAATAAGCAATCATCTATTGAGTGGTTGCGGATTTAAGAAAAATCCCGACAGATTGGCTTATTCAGCTTGTAACTTAGCCATACATCTTAAGTGCAACTGGGAATGAACTAAGTAGATAGGTATGGAAGTAAGACTCAGATGTGATGGCACGTATCTAAATGTTTGACTTATTCCAATGTCACTTGATAAGAGTTCGACTTCTCCGGGATGTCTACTATTTATTGGAGACATCAGCTTGTCATCCGCGGCAAGTCATAAGGAAGGGGTTATAACGAACAATCTTTTAATGCAGCGCTAACTGCCAGAAACGGATCTGCTAAAATATCATCAGTAAACGTGGAAACCTTCTGCCTCAAACTCAATAATAACTATTTGTGTTTTATTTGCCCTGGATAAGTAAATGGATGGTTGTGCAACCACAAGAGTTCGAAATGACTGTTGTAACTTGGTGTTCCTTCCTCACTGTGACTACTTTACCCTTGTTTTTAGACACATCTGGTGGTCATAAAGCCGTCAGTCTATTAGATATAAGCTTGTAAAATGGAAGCCGCTGGTTCGAATCCCGTTCAAACAGTTCCTTTTTCTATGGCAAATCACTCTTCACTCAGACAAATAGTCGATTAGATTATCATTGTAATTGTAGGTTTCCAGTTTTGCTCTAAACACAATTTGAAGTGACCGATTTTTCAATTTCCCTGAGTACACTCAATACAGCTGGTTTCCCGACCAGCTTCTTTCTGGTGTGCGCTAGTCAGATGTAGATTGTCAGTTTGAGATTTGAGCCTTCAACGTTTGTTTTTGGACTACTTTTTGTTTCAGCTCATGGCCACTAACTATGCCAAACGCATGTCTCTTTTGGCTGGTCGTATCTTTGTCGATGCTGGCCGTCCGATTGATTCCAAGTCGACGAAAGTGTTGAAAATAATGCAGGAACTCCCAAAGCCAGTTAAGCTCAAAGATTACTACCCTCCTCTAGAAGAATATAGTAGTATATTGTGGAAACTGCGCTACCTTGGCCTGTTTCGGGATGAGCACGCTGATTTTCGTGAAGAGATGAACCGTTTACGTGAACTTCGAGGCAAAGGCAAACGGAGGAAAGGAGAAGGCAAACGTGCCGCACTTAAATAGAAACTTTTTCCACATCTGTTTCAATCCTGGCTGTTTCGCAGCAGAGTAGATGATTGTAGCACCTACTCAGATATGTTTTCCTTTTCATCCGATCGACACACGACCATAGATTTTCAGTCTGTATGGTCAGAATTAACTCATCGATTAACGTGTATCTTGTTGTGGGTACCACTTTGTTAACTTTTCGTAACCGTATTCTCTATCCATTTGCTAAATGTTGTACAGACGTTAAAAAATTACAGTTTCACATTGTACATAAGCTGCGGAAAAAATTTCCATGATACTTGTTGATCATGATTATTTTCTGTCTGCATTTTGTGCTATCCGTTGGTATGCTACATGTCACTCTGATAGTTGATCCTGGCACACATTTACTGTCCGTATTGAGTAACATTACTCATACCTGTTAATTACTGACTTGATCTTCATTCTCTGCTACGTTCTACCTTTTGTCTAATTCCATGTCAGCAAGTATGTACATGTGGTAATTGTGAATTAGGATATCACACACCAAGGCTATTCTGTACCGTCGTATTTGGTCGCACTGCTTTTTCAAAAAGTAGACACTTTTCACACTTTATCGTGGATTTCGCGTTCAGCTATGCGGTCTCCCGCAACACTTCGATCAAAACGAACTGGGGTTCCGATCCTGTTGAATATCGTCGATAATACATGTTCTGTCCGATTGTTGGACCCCTTATCAGTGAACAAGCGAGTTGGTTGACATTCCGATAGCCCAGTAACTAAATGTCGCATCTGAACACTCGAACAGAATCACTTGTGAGTAATACTCAAATTACACGGTTGTCTCAAGGGTAGACGGTTTTCTTGTTGGTCCTCGCGATCCAGACATTTACGAGCTAGTCCTACTTAGCGTGTAGTTTTTCTGTTCGTGACAAGTTGTCATGGCGGCGTGATTACCACGGCTGCTTCATTAATTGCATCTGAACACGGTTTGCATAATCTTCATTTTGCTATACGGCGTCTTCCACTTAGTTTCTGATTGTTAATTATCTAATTTCTGCACTAGTGGACTATTCTTCGCCTATAATTTTTGTTAGTGTGATTGATTTTATTCGGATGAAACGACCATGTTTTTTTATTTTCTTTAGACTTCATGATATGTTGATATTGTAATCTATCTAGGCAACTATCGATGGTGGGTTTATTTACTGTAGGACCCTACGATTCCTGTCTATGTTTATCGGGAGGTTCTGTACAAGTTCTTCAGCACTTCTCTTGATCAGTAATCCAGATATTGTTTGAAGCCTCGCCTGAAGTCTCATTTGAACTACATAATATCGACACCTACTTGGTTATGACAGCCATGTCTCTTCCTGGTACATTCGCCAACACCACAATCATCCAAGACATGTAGCTTATTTGTCTGCTTTCCTTCTATAGTCCCGTAGAGTATTTAAGTTGGCATCTGTGTGAACAACTGTTCAACAGTTTCCAGCAAGCGTTCACACTGACACAGTGCGTGAGTTCTGTGTATGCAAATCGGAATGGATCAAAGAAGTTAGCTGACATTAGGGACAACACGATTTGCCACTGGTCACCATATGGCACCCGTTCATAGGCGGCTGTTGAAAAGAAACGGCACATTCCCGAAATGGCGTGAGAAGCCACTTTCAGGCTTATTGTCTCATACTAGATGTAGCTCGAAGCCATGTCTTGAAATCGTAATTGTATTATGTACTGTAATCTGGTTTTGACCACCAGGTGTTTTATTTTGTCCATCTAAACATATACACTAAACGGAACACCCGACTGACAGTCGACGCTGGTTTTGTTCAGCTTTCCTTTTCAAGTCGTCATTATGGTCACAGTGCTTCATTCGCGACAATCCACAATTTGAACCAAAAGTAGCGTGCCTTTTTGAAAAACTCGTACCGCGTTTGTACATCTTTATTATCTGTGGTTTTCACGTCGATCTGGACTTTGGACGTGCTGGCTAGACGTCTTCTTTCATACCACAGCTGATTGATTGACCAACAGGTGTTCGCGTCGCTCTCGAAACGGTATCTGCGTGAAATTTCGCCAGTTTTCTATTCTGTTTGTTTGAGTTCGCTGGGATGATGTAAATCAACATGTTTTTGATAGTAAAACGACGAACTGAACTAGTTTATTTGTAAGCTGATTCCGATCACAGAAACACCTTTATGACGCCTACTGTCTGGTGGTGACCATTTGGATTACAATTTCTTAAAGTGGGGATTTCCGCTCTCTATACATTGTTATTGCGGTATTCCCACAACACGCCGCTAACACTTTAGGGGTTATCGGTGAATGAAGACAAGCTCTTTGCGAATCTCTCGCGCGTGGATTGGTTAGATTTTATAACTGTACGGCTGCATTGGGCATCCTACCTTTTAATTAAGGACAGCTTATGCTGATGCCACAGGCGGTGTACACTGGTAAACGCCTTCCGGGCTTTAGCTGTGCGACTGGTGCTTGCATCACAACCTTGATCAAAGTGGAATCAGCTAGCTTAGTAGGTGAACTTTTTGAGCACCCCCAATAGCCCTTCAGCAGGAATAGGTGCAAGAAAACGCTCCTGTCAGTCCTGTGACAGTTAAACATCAATGTGAACCACCAATGTTTTGCTTTCTGTGATGATGATGTAACAGCACTGCGCCTGGCAGTAGTCCTTGAAGTATAGCAGATCAGAAGGTTGTTGTCTGGTTACCTGGTAGCAGTTTTATACCCCTGTTTCTGTGATAGTTCAGGAGCTTATTTAGTATATAGTTAACTGTGGAAAAGGCCAAGAAACTCCTTCGAGCCCCATTTGAGGTGCCAGGTATTGGTGACAAACCGTCTTGACTCCTAATCCGCCCAGATATCTGACAGTAAATTGTTTCAGACGCATGAACATACTTCTCTTGTTAAACAGCCTCGAAGTTTTATTGTTATCTGGTTGTTAACGGCTCCCCGCTGGCATGAGTGACGGTATTCTAGCGCCGAGTGAAGTATGAGTACGTGATCACTGTAACCATGGCCAGCGCAAAACCCCACATATTCGCGGACATGTTCACGCATTAACTGCAGTCCACGAGGCACCACTTTGCTGTTCAGTTTTGTCGCACTGAGCATTAAGCGTTTGTTACACAAGTCGATAACCTCACGGGATGGTGAAATAGCAGTTTGGTCACGGAATATTAAGGCCATGATTATTTTTCCGAGTAATGTTGGTAGGTTTCGCCAGCCTGGTTGGGGACCTATCGATCTCCTATTGCTGGTTAAAAACGCTACCTGTGCCACGGACACTAATGTGCCCGCATCCTAGTTCTGGTCAGCCTTGTGACATCCATTTTCACAATTTTTCACCTCTTCTCTAGAATATTCCGCGTCACTGTTGTGATAAGTGGAGGCCGGAATCACGCTACCTTCCGTTCAGGTGTTTTATTGTTTTAAATGACTGAACACGTTGTTTATGAAAACGTAAACAGTGTTTGCCACGTCTCAGCCGTCCGTTAGCCCAGAGATTCTGGAGCCATCTCGTCTTATCTTTGGTTGGGATTTAGCCCTTATCCTTTAATTGAAGAGGAAAACGTTCATCTGAACCGGATGGGTTGTAGTTTTTCTGTAACCTGATCTCATGTAAGACCTTGGTTTCGGTTGGCGAAGTATCCACAATCAAGGATCGTCGAAGGTGTTAGGTGACGTGGCTAGAGGTGTCGATGGTCAGTTGACTTGTTCAAAGCTCTCGGTCAAGCATCCTGAACATAACCGCAAGTCACGAATAAGCCCGTCGGATGTCTTGCTGACACCTGACTCATTACTGTGTGAGACGAATAAGATCGAAAAGATTTCAGAAATTGCCGGTCACCTCGTTCCACTGCGACGCGTCATGTCCACCTGGCGTCGCAGTTCTCTTGTTTTTTGGTTTCGCGTCTGTAGTCTTGCGAGTTAACTTGTGTCCACTTCCAGCAAGTGCTAAGCATCTCAGGGGCTCCTGTGGAAGCGCGATGTCTGATAGCTCTATTACACTTGACCACTAGTTTTATGCATTATACGCTGAATATGTCCAGTGTTTCTACTTCGTCGACTCATAATTCAGTTTAGTTAGGTACACTGACCTATTGCTGATGGTGTAGCGATGTCCTATCAAAATGCAGGGTGCAGTTGAGGAGTGTGGGTTTGTGGAATTGTGGCAGATGCTCCATGTGGACTTGCGGTCCTCGAACTAATCACACCAATAAGAATTGATGCTATGTGGTCAGTTCTAGGCGAGAATTTTTCTGGATATGGAGGTCACCAAGTGGTGCATTGACACTTTAAGTGCGGGGAGTGTGTACGCGACAAAAGCTGACCGATATGAGCATGCAGTCTCGGGAAGCATTCACTGTTGTTTGTTGAAACTACTATAAAAATGTGGGCCATCTAATTCGCACTGCTCTGTGCGTAGCTTACCTACTTAATCAATCAGATTTTCAGCACACATTGCTATTTGCAGCGTGTCTTGCACAGGAGGTTAGGGAGCTGATAACACTAGTCTTTAGTGTGTCTAGATTGCAGTTAGTTGATACTGGACAGCAGTGACAAACGGACAATCCTTATCACACGCTTCTCTTAATGCTCCAACTGCGACTTCTCGTTTGGCAATGCGAAATTGGCTTGTAGAGATTCAGGCAATCACTGTATTTTCATCACAGTCTCAACTCGTGTTTGATCAGCGCGAAATGGGCGTGTGTCATGAATCAACAGAATGAAATGGGGATCGCGTCTGAATCCTGGGCACGTGCATCTATGATACTACGGTGGTAGTGAGAATGTGCGTTCAAGTGCCATCTGTTAACCTGTTTACATAAGTGTACGAATACACGTTATTTAGATTAACCCGAAGCCCATATTCCACAACCTGTAGGGGACGAGTGGGTATATGCTAGACCGTCGTCCACCAACAGTTTAGAGCGCAATTCCTGAATAGCAGTCGAAATGTAGTCCCATCAGGCATCGATCTAAATAACGCAATGAGGTTTGGAAACAAACCGTATATTTCTAGCAATGTTTGGAAATGTGATAAGTAGTTAGCTCTAGCCTAGTTCGGGACCAACAGCAGCATCTAAGAAGAGAAAGAAAAGAAGCGCGAGATGGGCTACAGCTCATTCGGCGGCGTTCAGAAGCGCGTCAGGCGAAAAGTGCGTGGAACCCTCGTGTGCGTTAAACAACGCTCGGAAAGGTTCGGGTTAAACGACCTTGAAGAATGAAATAATTAATGAGTCGTTAGGGAAAGAGCAACCACTCGCTATGTGCAGTTACTTACACAACTGAAGAAAGTGGCACTGAGTTCAGATCAAGCCTCCTATAGTAGGCGAACACAGAATCATGTGTACAGAACAAACAAGCGGGAAAACGTGGCTTCAGCCGGGATTCTTAGAAAAGCCACACGACCGTTGGTCTGTACTATCCCATTGGAGACCGATGATAAGTATGTCATGGATTCGGTCCAGCTGAGCGATCTGGCTCGTGATAATCATGTTCCGTTCGTCTTCCTATTTGGTGGCTGAGACGAGTAATACGTCTTCTCTTGGATGTTTCGAAATCAAGGTTTTCGATTCATTCTTGTGAATCCAGCACCCATCAACCCGGTTATAAGTATGGTCACCTCTCACCTTGGTTTATAGAACACCCGATACGGACTGATAGTGAACATGCTGCATAAGGGCATTTTGAAAGGCAAACTTGGGGTTTCATCTTCCCTCAACATTTGATCCGCCGTGTAGTGTGTACCAATGGATTCAGTTACCATGTACAGCCCTCAACGTAGCGGCTTATGTTAGTGTTTGGTCTGGTCACCTACTGTGTATTTTTTCCATCCCTTCTAACGGTCCACTTTCCGTTTACCTTCTACATCTATAAGGTGACATTCATCGCCGGACAACAGTTTTCATCATCCCGTTTGTTTGTCAGGCTGCTGAAACATGACGATAGCTTTGCACTCTACTTTTCTGTTCGAAACGATCTGAGCCCATGACTGCCTGCAAAACAGTAACTCATTCAGCTCATACTAGCAATGACTATTCAGAATTGGTCTGGGGGAGTATATAGGTTTCTGCTTCGGTAGTGTGCATTGAAATTAACCGTGTATGAAAGTTCCGAATCACGTAGACTTACTTGCTCTAATAATAAATTTCTGATATATTCTTATCTAAAGATTGATGAAGAATCTTTAAGGACCACACTTTTTATCCAAGCCATTTTCACAATCCTATTGCTAAGGAAAGCAGTCTCTGTCCTGTTGATTTTTATTACCAGATAAGTTTTCAAAGTGGCCCGTGTAGTCTTCGAAACATCGGACAGAAGTATTGGCATTAGTTATTTCAAAACTAACTATTCCCCAGGTATGAATGCATGGTCATGGGAAGTTCAGTGTTTTGACTAGGCACCCTTGTGGGCATGGTGACGGTGAGTGTAAGCGAATTTGAATAGCCTCTGGGTTTAATAGTAGACAAACTTTGATCTTCTTTGAGTGTGTCCCACAGACTCGACAGGTTGGTTTAAACGAACCGGATGAGCTGGTCCGATCCAGTGTGCAGTGACCCTGAAAACTACTGCACCGGATGATGTTCCCGGATGCGCCATGGTGTGCGACCTGTGTAGCATGTTTTAGAGGAACAAACAAGGCGGTAAACACAGAAAGAGACTGCATCTCTAGACAACGTATATTCCAGCTGGGCACGCAAACTGGCATGGAAATAAGTCGAACATGTAACTGAGCTGCAAAATAGGTTTTATTAATTGCTAAGTTAATTCCCCTGGATTCGTTCTTAGCAGAGCTGTTGTCTTTGAACAGTAGCGAAATATAAATTGACTTCTCGTCCCAAGTTTGCGATATTTCTCTGTGCCCCTTAGGATCTAATTACAAATGAACTGCTCTGGATAATCATTTTCATGGGGGTATGTTAAGTGAGAGCTACTTTTCATCTTCCACAGTGTCATTCGAGCATACTTTCACCATTCTGTCTAGTAAGCGCCAGATCAATTTCATGTTTTTTCATAGTGATACAAAACTGTCAAAGTTGATATATTGTCCTGATCAAGTTACTTGGTTGAACTCTTGGATGTGTGACTGAACTTCGAACAGGTAATTATGTATAACTTACACAGTGGTGACTGCTTTTGTATAGGACGATCATCTATGTTGCTCGTGAAGCAGGTGTAGTATTGTCCGATTGTGTACCAACGTCTTATTTTTACCAGAACTACTGGATGAAATCTTTTTCACATCAACTCCGACCCCCGAAAGAGTTCTTTAGTTCGGCGAAAGGGTGAATTGGGTGAGACCATAGTTTGCTTTCAGTGAACACATTTCATCGAAGCAAGAGTTTTTTTGCCTAGATTGACTAAAATTTAGTTGTCAGCTGAGCAGATTTGTATCGGCCTAACCTTCAGATGTACACTTCAATATGTTAAGCCTTTGTTTACTGGTAAAAATCACAAACATAACGCGGGAAACATTTGGACCGCTGATTGCTGTTCAGACACGAATCCCTGAATTTCTGGCGGATCATTTCAAGGGAGGATGAAGTGATCGTGATAAGGATAGTATGATTAGTTGTATCAGCATCCATTTATGTTATTCTGGCTGTAGCTATTGTAGATTACCAACCGCCCCAGACTGGATTGTGTTGTGACGCGCTGTTCATAATACAAACGACCAGTCTATCAATTCGACTTCAAACTTACCCATTTGATATGACACCCGTATGGCAAGTTATCCAGTGATTTCTTGTGAAACGGAGGAATAACTGGGTCCTTATACGAGGTATACGAGTTCCTGGATGGCGTTGATAATTTGCTAATCGAAGGAGTTCTGTGCACAGCCGAGGTCCTTAACAATGATCCGAATGAGGTAAAAGCTTGTATTAATCAGGTTTAAATTTCTTCTGAGTCAACATCTCAAACACGCCATTATGAGCGGTAGCAGTCGGAAAATCAAGGCACGGACTCATACCATTTCCAAAAATCTCGACTAGCTTCATGCGATGAAACTGACTGATACGCTTCATCTCTTTGTTATGCAACTGTTTTACTATTCCAGTATCTTGTACACTTGGTTGATACGTATGATTCGACAATATACATCCTGTGTTACTGTGTCTAATTGTGTTTTGCGATTCTTATAAGTTTGATCGTTATTCCGTATTGCTAAATCCTAATTACAACATTTGGCATCGCGCTCTCGCACTACTTACAATGACTACTGAAATAGATCGATTATCGAGAAGTGGAAGATTATTCGGAGAGGTTTGACTTTTGGTGCCTCACAGAATCTAATTTCAACGAGAATAAGATGGTTGCTTTCCTTCTACATTTCATCGGCATGGAAGCTTACGCCCCTCCCAAAAATTTGGTTTTCCTGGAGTCACCAATCAATTGTTCCTACCCTACATTAAAGAAAATACTCATCTAACACTTCAAACCGATGATTTTTGTGGCAGTTGAAAGAGTCGAGTTCAGTGTGCCAATTCAGTCAGAATCACAATCGATTCGTGATTTCGTTCTATAATTGCAGACACAAGCAGCCAAGTGTGAATACGGCACCCAGTTAAAGGATCAGCTACGTGATCGATTGATTGCTGGTATTAACTTGCCAAAGTTACACAACAGAAACTTCTGTTGCATCATAATCAAAGGTTTCGGACTACTCATGAAGGATGTCAACAGTATGAGTGTGTGAAACAAGTTACGAAGACTACTGGGGTTGTTCTGTCCAATTATTCTAAAGGCAACTATCCAAGACCGGAACAAGATAACAGATTTCCATTATTCCCGTAAACGTTTAAGAGCGTCCACATACTTCCTTGTTAGGGGGCTCCTCAGACGACTAGGAGTGATTCTAAACTGGTGCTTAATATCTAAGGTAAGCTGTTGCACATACTTTGTTGGCCACGAAACCCGTGATCGTGTGCAGAACAGTCCGAGTTCCCCTCCCCCCCCCCGGTTAAGCAGCCGACGCCTCGGTTCGCCAAATCAAACGTAATCCATGAATACAAATGTGGCTATGAAACATCCTATATTGGCTGAAATGAGTGACAGCTTGGAACCAGGGTCGCCGAACGCTTCCCGAAATGGGTTCAACAAACTGTCACACACTCAAGCAACTCGACCCGGAAGGAGCCAGCGTCATCGATTGCCAAGCAACACTTGATGACGCAACATGTGATTGACTCATCAAAGCCATTTCGTGTTCCGTTCTCGACTCGAAACAAACGTTTGCTATGATATGCCGGAGCCATTACGATCAGACACCGTCACCCCATTTTGTGTGTACAAAAAGAACTGTTCGTGACGTTGATGCTGCCGTGATAGCAACTGAACTGGTTTTGAACCTTGACCTTTTGTTACTGCCATGTAGTTTGGAATTTTGTACATTTTAACTCGTCTGCAGTAAACACCAGTAGAGATGCAACGAAATCTGCTCCAGTGTAATTCGTGTAGTGTTAGTCTTTTGTCTGCTCTACTCAAATTTTCAAAGGGAAATGGTTGTTTCATCAGCCTTCCTGGCTTTGAGAAACCCCTCACAAGTGTTCGACCGAACAATCCATACTAGGATTTACACAAATCTTTAGAACAATCGTCTGGTTCCTTTCCGGTGGATGAATCAAAGACAGGGACCTAATTTGATAACTCCCAGTTTGGATTAAACATGACAGCTTCAGAAATACCCATGTTGCTCCTACTGAATGTATGTATATGGGGTGGAGCTAGCAACAAACACACCTAAGCATCGGTTGGTAAGATCGCTGGCAGCATTTTCATGTGAAGTAGTCAACCTATTTGTGCAGCGCAGAAGAAAGAGAGGATGACGAATTTTGTTGTTAGAAACCATAGTGATACGGAATAATATCAGACTGATATTACACTTTTAATCAGATTTGGCTGGTCCACAACTGTAACGTTTTGCGCAGCTGTTGTTGCTCAGCAACCAACTGATCACTATTCACTGTGTACCTTATCCTTCCTTTCCAGCTGGATCATGTTTTGAGCTAATCGCTTTAATGTCAATAAATATCACGTACAGTGTTCAAGTGGGTAATCTATACTCTACTAGTCGACAAATTCAAAATCTGGCGAAGTTCTCATTGGGTCTTAAGAGTAAGTTGGGATAAACAACTGTTTCCGCTTATATACCATCTGCTCAAGCACATCAGCTGTAACGTCACTAAGCTGTTTACTAAACAAAACCGTGCAATGGTTTTGTGATTCTCACAAACAAACCGTTTTCAACAGAACAAAGATGACCTCGCGTTCTCACTGGTTCCACCATTTTTTTCTTACTTTGAAGACCGTTTACTCTCCAATGTGACGCGACCCCATGAAGGATAGGCTCAGATCTGTGTTGTCGCACAAACAACAGGGTCATTCATCCCGTAGAGTTTGTACTGTGTAGCTTGCAGACAGCAAAAAGAAACTATTTACAATAAGGCAACTTGTCTTAATCTTAACAGTCAATATATTTCATCAGGACCTTTGAGGCAAGTTGTATGATCCTCAAACACATCATCAGTCGTTGCTATCACCGTTGAGTGAGGATGATAGTATTCAATATAATTCCCCCTTCAAAATGCACAGGTAGGCTCTGAGGTTAAGCTGCTAAAATCGTAAGATTTTTCGCTTCCTCAAATTACTCAGCTGTACAACGGAGACTGAGAATTACTGAGACATCGAACGGTAGGTATCGACCCTCAAAGATGATTCATCCATCATTTAGAGAAGACACTCGTAACTAATACCTTTATGCACTAGCGGTCTGGTCACAACCTCACATTTTTTGGAGTGGGGCGTTTAACTGAAAGTCGGGTAGCCCGCCATGGTAACACTTTTCACGTGATGTCAACACTGGGTAAGATTACTTGACGGTTGGGTTTTGAGTTTCATAAGTGACTGGTGCATCCAAGGAAAGTTTGCCCTTAAGCTTTGCACAGGTGCATAATGCTCATCCAAGGATGAATAAAACAAGGGCTTAATAACGCTGCTGTCACTAGCGACCGGAGATCATTTGTCATTTAAAAAATCGACCGAAACCGTGTTCTCTTCGACAATCACAGCACATTACGGTGCTACCCCGACTATTGATGGCAGTGTCTCCAAGTCGACTACTTTGGCCCAATCAACAAAATCGTGTTTTTTTGTTATTAACGCATAGACACTCCAAAAGGATGGATGTGTATTCGATCTGACAAATAAACACAGGAGTGATTTATACGATCACGTTTAGTATTTATGAAGACATACGCGCACTGTTACCAACAGCCTTGTTCTGTCCACAGTGCCAACCTAATAGTGTTCCTGGCTGTTCCGCTCAACTCGAAGGACAAACTCTCCTCGAAAACCGTTGAAGACTTTAAAGAATGGCAGAAGAGGTAACTTCAGCAAACCTACACCACATTAGAGGATACAGTATCTTCATCAACACCTAATGCGCCATCTTATGACTCAATTGACACTAGAGGTGATGCATAAGTAGAATGTCACTGAACGCCAAATTACCACAACAATTTACTGGTGGCCTAGGTTCCTCAAGCACACCAAAACACGCCTTTCACCAGCTACCCTTAAAAAGTCCGAGTTTATTCATCCCGTTTCTGACTAATCACAATCATCCCCAGGGTTTTCAAAAACAAAACATGACACGTGTTTCATCTCCATACAGTGCTTCCCAAATACTCGTGACATAGAAAAACAACACAAAGTCAACTAAAAACAATAACTACGGCACATTCAACAACACCGTAGACTTCCCATAACTGCCATTCACTCAAACTATCGGCTTCGTTAAATTTTAACTGTCTACACGTTCATATACACTAGAAATGCAGAAACCTTTCATCTGAAATTGGCTTCACCTGTAGTTGCTAAAAATATAACGTCAACCCCAACTGACTGTTGGGTTGGTCGTATATGATTTTTCTTCCGCTAGGGTTACAGACTGAATTAAACTTGTGCTTTCCATATGAATGCGCATGATAGCAGGTTAGTATTAATCATGTAAACGGTCACAAAATCCTAAATGTCATTAGTATAGTTAGTCAGATGGTGATGCACTCTTTCGCCACGGAAACTTCAGGCGTGATCATCAAATGGTAGACTGGCTGTGGCATCAGATCGTTGGATATTCTTAAGGCTTTTGGTAGACAACACATTATTTGTGACGAAAATTTTCTCTACAGAAGTAACAGATGGAAAAGAATATTTGTACACCATGCATCAATACAAACATAATGGGTTCGTGATCACCAAAGTGGTGATCTACAAGCCATAAATCGTATAATCCAAAATGTTACGCAGCTCTGTTTGACATTTCTTCGTAGTACTACACCGAGCGGGGTTATCTTTGTTTCCGGTTCATCACATTGTGGAACTTAAAAACAAACTGCCTATGTTGAATGTGAACCTAGTTGCAAAGAAACCAACTTCGGGAGCAGCTAAACATCCCTGAGTAGAGCCAGTGAGAATGTTGCAGGAATAATAATTGAAAATCCCCGTAGCATTCATGAAAAACAAAGTTTCAGTGAACAGGCTGTTTTCGATAAATTCTCCTCTTTAGCTGGTACAATTATATCAAATTAAGAGGCAAGTTACAATGTTATTGATCACAGACTACTGAAAGGGCAATGTAATTGGATAAAAGATTAACACTACTTCGCCGTAGTTAGGAGCACAAACGAAGTTGGTTCTAGTTAGTCAGTGTTAATCAGGCTGGGATAGTGAGACGGGGACAAATTCTTCCACGGGTTGGGCGGCCGTCTGAACGAATTGTTTATGCACACACAGATCCGGATGACGTAGTCGGATTGCGACCGTTTCGGCTATCGACAGAATGTGGCATTTGACCTTTCGCGACAAGGTGGCCGGGACCCGATAGACGGTATGAATTGCTGTCTTCGTGTCTGTGTGTTGATTACAATTGACCAAATGGGTCAGAATGGATGAACTGATGCGTATTGTTGTCCCAGATTGAGGCCAAGCGAGGCAGTGTTCATGGATTCTATGAGATAAACGCCTAGTATTGCGACTTCTGTATGCTGAACCACAGGAACAGTCAAATGAATAGATCAAAAAATAGGCAACATTATTAGGCACGTTGTCCTTCAAATTCAGTGGAACCGCCCGTTTCCAGTGAAATGTAGCAACAGAGCTAACGGCATAATAAGTCGTGTTGATATCATTGGCGTTTGGATCGCTTACAAAGTCGCGCATTTAGAGGCGCTAAAGGTTTTAAAAAGTGATCTTTACGTTATGATATCGAAACCTGATAAAGCAGCAGAAATTGTTTCGTTGGATAAGGGCGATTACGTTGTCAAAATGTTAAACCTCTTGTCGGATAGAACGAAATTTCGCACGTAAAAAACTGGTAAAGATAAGACTATAGCAATCGAAAAGAGATTTTTACGTATGCTACGCAGATTGAAACAAGCTGAATCGATTAGCACCTATGTATTCGATCGTGTACGTCCGACAGGATCTCGTATTCCGCGGTTACACGGTCTGCCTAAGATACAAAAGGATGGAATATCACTCAGACCGATACTTGACATGTGCAACTCCCTTTACCATGCGGCTGCACAGTAGCTAGTAGAAATCCTGGAACCCGTGAAGAAAGAAATAATTATATATGGTTTAAAAGATACTTTCGAATTCGTGGATTTATCGGCAAACCTTAACTTAACGGGCAAGAAAATGTTGTCTCTTGATGTATCGTCGTTGTTTACCAACGTACCATTGACAGAAACCATTAATATTTTGTTTCACCATATTGAGAACCACCAAATTAACATTGGACCGCCCACAGAAGATCTTAAAGAATTATTATTGTTTTGCACAAACAATATCCAGTTTCAGTTTAACAGAGAGCTATACCGTCAGGTTGATGGCGTTGCTATGGCCTCTCCATTGGGACCAGTTCTCGCTGACATCTTTATGAACATGCTTGAGTTAGGGCACTCACTCTGTTGCCGTCCCAAGGCGCCTCCGCCGTGAAAAAGAGAAAAACGATTGATTTGTCCTAGTTAGCGGACATGCTCAGATCGGCCGAGAGGGTGACCTTGGCTAGTTTTTACCCACATGACTTTTTATTCCTCTATGCCTATCAGTGACCTTAACTATTTTTTCCAACTATCCTTCCCTGTTTGGCCACCACGCATGATATAAGCACTTTTGTATTTGTCGTCTTGGTCGCACACGTTTTTGGGGCGAACCTAAGCTCTCTGTTTAGATCGCGCCTTTTGGCTTGCCTTGGGAGTGAATACGGGACAATCACGATACTATTCGGGACCGAGATTTTTGGCGCAAATATTATGGGGACTAGAATCCGAATTTTGCCAAACGAATTACAATGGCTAGGACAAACCAGCGTGCGGTTTAGAAGGGTTTACAACAATTTGGCGACGTAAGAATTTACAACAGCTTGCAAACAACAAGTTGGATGATGTGATTAAAGAAACAAGCTATTATGGAAGATATGTAGATAATATCTTTTGCGTAGTATACAGTTCAGAAGACCCTTAGAAACTACTAGACATTTTTAACAAGACTCATAACAACATTGAATTCACTTTGGACGTACCTCCCAAAGCAGTGGGAAGAATTTCGCCGAGTTTCGGGGTACTCGCACTTCCGGTGTGATAACCCAACACTATAGTACGCTTCAGGAAGATAACATATGAGAGTTAAATTTCAGAAGTGAAAGTCACTGGCAGGTAGACTGTAAGTTTTTGTAATGGACTGCTTGATATTAAAAATTCAAGCGATAGCCAAAAAAGTGAGAATCAGTGGTTGGTTACGTTGTCGTGGTTGCCACTGAGAACATTACAGATGTGTATAAATTCCTTTTTTATTTGCTGTCGGTGAGCAAATATAGCTTACAAATTTATTTGTAGAACTTCCAGGCTTTGGGAAAGCAGGGAAAACTGCGACCGGTTGACACGTGCGGTATTCATGCTAACACAATCAGGTCTATTTATCTCTCTTCTAATCAGTCTGCTTCGTGAAGAAGAAACATGTTTCGTTGTTAATGTGGGATGATTTTTTTCTCTTCAACACGTGCTCTACGGCGAGCGAAAGCGTCGTAGCTGATATTTCTGATAGACAGTGTGTGGATATAATCGGATGGAAACTAGTCTGACGCAGTTCGAATGTGCACAGTAAATAATTGATAAAATCGTAGAGTAATTTGTCATTTAAAAATGCTGAATATTTCCCTCTTCTTGTGATTATGTTGTTCGCTGTGAACGCACAGACACTACGCTTGAGACCACTTGTAACCGGCTATTATTAATGTACCCAGGCAAAGAGAAGTGTGAAGTGACACCCATACTGTCTCCGTAAACCAAATAAAAACTTCACAAACAAAATTTATTTAGATGAATTGTGACGACAGAAAACAACTAAGAAACTCGCCCAATCAGTTAATTAAACACTTATTTAGTCCTGGAAGAAGAGATTTGTGAATCTCTATAGGCTGCCATAACTGTTCAATACGTATTTAACAGCTGTTTATACTTCCAGGGATACGGTTTGATATGTTATAGTCTTCGCACAAGTTTGAGAGGGGAAACTCATTGGTCACAACAGGAATTTCCACTTTTTTACTGCAAGTGCTACAGACACGATATGAGGCAGTAAAGTCAGCGCAGGCAGAAGCCGTACTACCAGTTTGCTAGGAGTCGACAACGATTTCCATCGTCGTAAACAATATGTCACGTATTTAACTTTGACGAGTACGAAGGAGGAATCTTAAGAATCTTTTGAATCTGAAATGAGGAAGATACTTGTATTCTTTTCTTGATCATATCGAGATGGTTGATCTTACATTGAGCTGTGATTGAGTGAACTGGCAATGTTGTTGGTGGGCCGACGGTTCTCCAACCTAATAAACGATGCACACTTAAGTTTGGCTGGCTTAAGAAGTAAACGTTGAGTTGGAGGTTAGTTGAAAATATTGTGTAGGCTGTGTTTAGGCTGTAAGATGGTACCGACCAAATGAGTGTGTCAGAAGTGTGTTGGCCTACTCCCCTGTGGACAAAATTCTTTTAAAAACGCACTAGTACGGAAGTTCAGGCGCAGCAGCTATTTTGGGTAGACTTGTGATAACGACGTTTTGCTGTTCCTCATCTGGTGGTCCTTTAATGACAGTGCGCGAAACAGCCGGGCAGATGACAGATAAATCTGGAGCTCTTTATGAAGAGTACAGTAATCAATTCAACTACAGTGATGGTATAAACAATGCTCAGCCTCAGTGGAAAGCTCGTGAATACGACCACCGACTTGCACTTTTGAAATGATCTTTCAGTATCGTAGTAATCCTGGTTTATCACACACGTGAGAGGTTAGATTTAGCCGAGTCTGCGAATATCCTATATTCTCAAATTTATAAGGCATACAACGATTACTAGTAAGCTAATGCAGCATGATTTCTCTCTCTGCCAATGAAGCTTTTCTAGCCAAGTCAGAAAAATCCTGACATACCGTACTTACAAAGTGCAAACTAAACGACGCAGGTTAAACCAGTTCAGAAACACTGCAAGTAAATTGGAGTGTACCGATCAGTAGCAATGCAAAACAGTATAGTAACTGATGGAAACTAACTGTTTCATGAGGTGTGATATATTGCTTACGACAAAATTAGAAAATAAAACATCATTCTATCAGTTAACGTGACATTCTACAATAACTGTTTGTGGAGAATCTGTTAACAATTTGTTCAAATCATTCTAACGAATAACGCTTGGAAACACAAGTGTTGTTTTTACTGACCCCAAGTTCATGCCGAAAAAGTTTATGGTTTGGATTTCTTAAAGTCGGAGGGAAAGAAGCGAAAATATTTTAAAAGCACCGGGTGGAGTTACTGATGGTGGCGCTTCTATTCAAGGAGGATAAAAATATCGATCAGTAAAAAGGCAGACGTGGGTAGGAGATAAGTTGAGGGGGTCAATAACTTGTGTGCAAAACGAAAAGTGTAAAAATAAAACGGAGGGAATAAACGGGGAGGATATATGGTAAAAACAATACAAACATAGAACAGCTTTTTGGATTGTGAATTTCTCAAGGTAAATTATAAAAACCTAATCTTTCGTGAAGGCACATAGTTCTACACCTTGCGCTAGTTATCCATAAAAATCGGCTTGAAGTTTACAAGGTTTGACTCTGTAACAACTAGACCGTTCCCATAGATAACACTTCACGGAACTGAAATGGTAAAATACAATGGAGTAGGTGGGAGGAACAAACAAATTAGCTTACACACGTCTCAGATGTTACATATCTCTTGCAAGTGTCTTTACAGCCGTCATAGTTTCTAAAGGAACAGCAGTCCACACTGACCTATTTTGCCCAATTTACCTAAAACAAACTCGTGAGTCAATGTACAGTATGAATAAATTAGTCGTACATATTTTTGACCTACAGGTCACTTGCTGTTTCGACTTACTTGTGCGTGTTCATCTGACCGAATGTTGTTGGAATTGAGTTTTGATTGCACCTGCTTTAATCAACGGGTCTTCGCTCAGTCTAGGTGTTCTTAAGGGCCTGCTACGTAGTTTATTTTGAGTGGCAAACTGGATGTTGCTTGCCAACTCCAATCTCTTCAATACCAAACGTTGTCAGTATTTTGACATGTAACTGACAGCTGTGCAGCGTTGTACTCAATCAGCGTTTTTCAAATTTCTTGCCTTGATTAACTGGCTAGGTTGTCGTGCAAATGTGTGTTGATCGAACATCTTTTCGCATTTCAAAGAAATTCCAGAAATCCTCTTCTTTTTGTTTTACTTGATCGCTCATGGTCCTCTCAGATCCTTGTTTATTGACCACCGTGGATGGTGCCACCATACGTATGCTTTCATAACGGAATATGAATGTTTCTTCTGCCTGTGGTCTTGATTTAAACTATGTAGAAACGACAATCACAGTTACCAATCCCTTATTACTGAACGCTCTATTTTGTATGCAATTCCGTTACATTTCAACAGCTTTGTTCGTGAGGTGACTAATGTTTTAGCTACAGTTAATCTAAATAGTTTAACTTTACCTTTCCCAGGCAGCCTCACCAAGAAATTTTCGGTAATATCTAGCAACGGTCTACGTGTCTTTCCAGTAAACATCATGTTTACTATGTTGTAGTTGAAGATTTATTTTGGAGTGTAGTATCTTTTAATGACAAATTTTAAGAATATTTGTCCGTCAACTTGTAGAATTTCGCGATTTTCTTCGTAACAAAATCTGCCGACAGTGCCTCTCCACTTGATTTAACTGTAGACTGAGAGCTCGCAAACTAAAGTGTGCTTACTCAGAGGAAGAATTTAGTGTTTTCATGCCCAGAAACTTTGTTTGCAGTAGGTGAACAGTGGTAGATTTGCTGTTATTAATTGGACGTCCAATCTCCTAGCAGACACTACACCGCTGTCTAAAATAATCAGGTATTGCTAGCGATAGCAATCTCAGGTGTCCCTTGCCATGATGAACCATCGACTGTTCGGCAGTCCCCGTCAATTCACTGTTATTTATTGCTTAGTAAAGTTCACTCAGCAAAGGTGACTTCCTGACAAATAATCGCTGACCTATCACTGCGTCGGTAGAATAATTCTGCGACTCAAAAGTCGTTGCCGTTTATTTTTCAGACAACCAGGTGACTTTGTCGCGTCACATTTTCATCCTTGAATCTTTCACAAACTGCAGATAGTTATCCCTGGTTGGAATGATATTTTGGACAGCAGCGTCATCACGGACACCAGACAAATTATTCTCCTGGCAGTTCTCTTTAGTTATGCTGTTATTTTTCCCCCGGTCACTTCTGTCAAGCACTCAACGATTTGATAGTGTGGTTTTGTTTCTTTCAGTGGCGACCGCTATTGATCTGCAGTTAATCATGGCGCCGACTTCAGTAAGTTGGGCACAAACCAAGACAATCCTTATACAGCAAACATTTTACTGCTAGGAAAATTCACGAGCTGGAAATTTGCAAAGTGATTCTTATTGTTTACAGGCTTTTTGGTGTGTTGCTCAAAGACTTGCTCATAATAAAGACAATTGCCTTGCGGTCTCTTTAAATTACCACATTTTGGCGCATAAACACATGTAAAATTGTTTAAGATTGATTCCCTTATCACACCGAACTGACAGTTATAGTTTGGTTCTGTAGTAAAACGATCCCGGATTTTCTGGTAAACCCAGAAAGCGCTTGGTTGAACTTCACTTCACTCCCGAGGTATAGTTCTGTGCTAAGCATTGAACTGGGTGCAGGATATCGGTCAGATGTGAACGGAACTAACTTAAATAATCTACCATACAGTTCAGACTTGGTATTGGGTTGAAGTCTTCGGAGATCAGCATTATTTCTGTTGTCCTGATTTTCTCCAGATCAACTTTTAATCCAACTACGAGTAAGTATCCGTGGAACTTCACTCATGTTTTCCAATGTACGTCGCCTCAGCAACTAACCAATCCCTTAGGAAATATGCTGGTAGTGTTTCAATGTTTCCGCACAACTTACCGTATTTTTTCCTACGGTACTGATTCACTTGAGCCTGTTCACTGGTTAACTAACTCTGTTCTGGCAGTTTTCTGTAAAATCCGTCAGTCTTTACGGTAAACGTAGTTGGCAATAACGTGCAAACACAATATAAAATGTGGTTTGAAAGTTGACGTTTTTACCCATTTTTAACCGTAAAAAGATAGACGATATTTCGTTCAGAATAAAACCCAGTGAGCTTCGAATATTCACCTATAGCCTTGTATTCATTGTAAAGTTTCATTGCAATGGACTTTTTCGGCAGTACTGACATCAGACAGTCCCAGCCACTTGAACAAACCTACTTTCACAGGTGGATCTGACGAGACTAGCAATAGAAACTAAGCTGTGCTGCACAAATGTCGTCAGCCAAGAACGCGGATCGCACAAGAATTGTAGAGTCGCATCAGGCAATCTTTCCAACGTCATCGGACGTGCGCTGAAAGCAAACTTAACCTGATCCTGGACTGCTGGTGATATTCTCTCCAAAAAATAATCCGTCAGCATGCTCTGTTCTGAATCCTGGTCAAACTGCGGCAGGGCTGTTAACAACGTTACCCTTAGCGACGCGGTGTACACCACAGCATCACTTTCTAATCTAAGCTGACCGCCCTTGAACCATCGCATTGTCTCCTGATAGTCGGTGGCCTTACTGAATCCGGCGACCACCAGCTCCTTTCCAGCGGCCTCCTACAGGTATCCATGGCTCTTTCGTGTCACCACCAACACCGTATTCGTCTTGCATCCGAGCAGCACCCACACGGCCGTCAGCTTCACTCAATCGGTCTTGACTCCAACTACCTTTCCCAGGTCCTTAAAATGCATAAGGAAACTACGGACATGCTCATCTTTGAACGGTTTCGGCCACAGGATTTTTATACTCAAATCTTGTTCACGGCACCAAGTGTTAGGAGCCAAAGACGCGCATGGTGTAAGAATTGTTTATTTGGAAAATTACTATATGTGGGTATACGTTTCAACATAAAAGCAAGCAAGTGCAGTTCCAAATAACATTGGTCCAGTGGAGCCACGTTTGTTACGGTTGCCAGTACCCGGTTTATGTATGGAGAAGAAATGATTTCATGTCAAATTATCCTCTAATGCTTTGTGTTCTATTTTCCCCATTCTACCTCAATATCTAATTACGCGCACACTCCTGACTATGGCGTCGTAGTGTGCATCGTATTATATCGCTCATCCTCATTATACAGGGATATTTCTTCGCTTCCCATAAGGTAGTACAGCAAAAATGATGCAATCTGTTTTTGGTGGGTGGCCACTCCAACAAGAAATGAAGACAGTACGCGGTATATTAATGACGTTTCGGAAAAAGTGACTGGATGATTTCAATGCTATCAGTGTTGTTATTAGTGTGGAAATCTCAGGTGATACAGGACAAATGTTAATTAATAGAAGTCTGTGATCAGGTCGACGTGAATACTGAAAGTTACGAAGTCAAGAAATAAAGTGAGTGAGCCTTCAGATCAAAGTATGGTTAAAACATACTGAAATTTAGATTGGAATGAAAGACTGTAGCAAGAGGAAGTGGGAATTACTGCAGTAATGCAGATGAATTGACCCTTTGTTCCATAAGAGAATAAGCAAGGTTGATCCAGTGAACTGACATGGCCTCAGTGAGTTCCAAAAAGGACATCAGGTGAAAGGCGATAGATACGTTCTCATGGACTCACTTTCTTCCACATGTCTAGTAACGGCACAACGCGAAGTTCCTTTCGCTGAATCAGTCAACCAGTTTATTACAGATGAGTTTAATAGGAGAATTCCTCTAAACTATTGGACAGTTTCGAAATTTGAAGGGAACCTGATGCAAGGTTTTTAAAATTCGTCATGTTATACTTGCTATATTTTACATGAATAGTTTAGTACCTTTTACCTGGGACTGGTGGTTTTGTCCAGACACTATTATTAACCCTTCAGCCTAACGTTCAATAATTCGTATTGATCGATTAGAGACTTCGGATTTACAATCCTCACCCGTTCTTGTATAATGAAGACAGGAGGCAAAACTGTGAAAAACTATGATGTTGCCCAGCAGACAATTAAAAATTGAAAATGCTTCTGTAGTGTTCCAGGCAAAAACATCGCAGATAACCGGCTGGCTACTGAAACTACGTCTTCATGCAGTTGTAGTGCACTTTGAATTCCGTTGAAACATCAGGAGCTTGTGAAGAAATTGATTAGACCTGAACCAGATGTTGATTGGATATTGCGTCACAAGGTGAAGATCTGAATTTTTGTCTGGTTTGAGTGATCAGAATGGTTCTGTGGCCATGGAATTTGCAAGACCTGGAAGAATCGTTTGTGAGAACATGGCTCAGGTTTACTTAGTATGACGGCAATCATTTTTTGCAACCGCCAGATTGATTGTGTTCACGCTAAGTCACCAACATGTCGACAGATCTAATGACTTTTGCTGTACTAAAATATGAGTCATTCAAAATTACCAACCTAAGTGTATTAGAGGTAGCACTTCTATCGTTCAAACATACGATACCGTCAAGAGCAATTTAAGACTCATTGTGTGGAGTGCCATAAAGCTGGGTTTCGTGTTTTTATACCATCCGTTGCATATGGCCAAAGTAGCAGAATGAGATTATTTCCTTTTTTCGAAAACTACATTCATCCGAATTACCGTTAATGGATTAAATGAAACGTAAAACTCAGTCTGTGTGCATCAAGTTTATCTGAGCGAGTTAGTTGGCAGGCTTTATGGACTTCCACAATGGGTGGTAAACATCGTAACTTTGTGCTGAGAGGACAGTTACCCATCGTATAATCATGTCCGCTAAAGATCTGACAAGTGATTTATTGAGGTAGTCAATGAACCTTGAAGTCTCATGATAAGATGTAAATGTGAAATGTGAACTAAAAAGGCATTTAAGAAGTCAACTGACAGCTCAGTAAACACCAGGCGTTTCTCTTCAACTCTGGGCACCATCATGTTCAGTTGAACTAAAAAGTCCCGAAATATGCTAAATTGAATGTATATTTTGTTCTAGTACACCTCTTACTTCTAAAGAAGGGGTATCAGTAGCAACAGAACAAGATATGATGAAATGGGACTGGAGTGGTTTCCTGAGTAGGGGAGGTTCAGCCAAATAGAGTTCACTTACATGCCGCCGAGACCGAGATTATGACTGGTCAGTGCCAACCAATCAAAACTGACGATTAGCTATTGATTGAATTTTTGCCAGATTCAGACAACTAAGTTGCTAGATCCAATGCTGTGGGATGTAGCAACGAACTGGTTAATCAGAAACGCAGGAACGCATGTCTCCAGATAGCGATTGTAAATGTTATTCTCTCGGACTACTGCTGTTCTGGTTTTCTCGATTCCGTAATCCAGCACTCCGTATGGTGTCAGATAACAGAAAGACGCTCGCGTGCATATTCTAAGACGGTTACTAGAATGAGATTGCGATTATTCCTGCTGATGCTTTGGACATGACGGACAGCAGCCGGTTTCCAGAAGCATGGAGGATGTAGAAGCAGAAGTTCGATGATTTTGCTCTGTTGAGGAGTTTGTCTGAAGGATCGAGCTAGTACCAACTGGTGATGTTTTGACATTGCGTTGGAGACGGAAGCAGATAGATTTTGATGAATTTGATTTCTGCGGACGATGAAGACTGAAACGATCTGGGAAAGGTTATCAATGAATTTAAAGAAAACCGTCTTGGCCAGAAGAATAAAACTTGAACTTTTCCGTTTATTTTAAAGGAACAGTCCTCTACGGGAATATATCAATCAGTGTGTGAGGTTATTGAAGGGGCTCGCTACGACTTGAAATTTTTAGAAGTGCACGAATTAAAGTCACTTACAAGGTCGCCTGGTTCTCAGCGTTCAGGACGTCGCGATGACCAACAGACTGCTAACGGTGACTCAACTAACGCTTTTTCAGTGTTTTGGTTTTTTTCAACAGCGGAGTGGTTGTGAAGCAGAGGATGAAAAACCCTAACGGCGAAAATGGAACGGTGCCCAACGTAATTGGTTGAGCATGAATGAAGCCCATGGTTTATTCCTGCCTGTTTTGACACGGAGGTCATGAAGGGCATATGGAAAAGCCTGTATAAAGTGTCGGAATAATATCTCTTCGGCAATCCAGTGCAAATCACCATCCGCCACTCATCGGTGAGGTGTCAGAGGTTCGACAGATGCCGGATAAGGTTCGAGATGCAAATGGATCAGAAGAGATTTACACCGAGCTTCTTTTTGAAGGCAGACGACGGCGGTGTCAGTGTTATACCATCGACTATAACATCGACGGTGAAGATGTCCAGTGCACAATTACGAACGTGGGATGGTGCAAAGACGTAAGTGCTTAAGGAAGTAAGTGTGCCCATGGAAAATCCAAAGAACACCAAGTTTCACTTAAGGGATTTCTTCGTTGTGGAAGAACACTCAACGGCAAACCTCGGCTTGGATGTCATTCAGACAACGAACTTCGTGACTTTTCATCATGAGGGTTTTCTTCAACTGTTAGAGATTTCCCAAATTTTCAATCCATACTGTCTTGTTGTAGTTTCCATTGTGGGTTGTAGGCTGGGCATCGTTAGTCATTCTATAGTGAAGGAAGTCTCACTGACTGTGTTATCCACCAAGGGAGTTCTGCTGGCTATCTGTAATAAATTTAAGTACGAACTGAATCGTTTGCTTGAGCCGAAAGTAACAGTTCAAGTAGATGAGCTTATCGTTTGAGTCAGTGAAGTTGTGATAACGTTAGAAATGCCCGATGATATTTGCTTATTTATTGACTCCAGGTCGCTGAGTGTTGTGTTTTGTAGAGAACAATAAAGGCTACCAACTTTAGATGATATTTCACGAGAAGTAAATCAAACCTACATTTTTACTAAAGTCGATTTGTCTTCTGCTTAACGGCAGCTGATGTTCGATAATGACCTGTTATCCGACTACGGTTGACACATTTGCTGCTCGTTTTACATGGCTGCGTTTACCTTCTGGATTAAATGTTGATGAGGTGTCTGTTTCTTAGCAATGTTGACATTATATAAGACAACTGGTTCTTCGTTCTTCACGAAATTATTCAAGGAGCAATCTAACTGACTGGAAGGATTGTAAATAAATTTCACTGAAAATTATGGCAATTGATTCTTCCTTAGCTGAATTCACAACCAGTGTGAATTTGAAGTTGAGGAATAAACGCACGGAATATCTTGTCGGTATTTCTCAGTGGAAATATGAAATTTGGCTTTTTTCGTAGTCTCACATTTGACGGATTGGGCACGTTTGAGTAATTGATGTTTCAAAGAAGCGTATGAAATCCAGAAACGCAGTTTTTTTATCTCTTATTTCTTATACTTACCCGTACTAAGAGGCTTTTCAAATAATCCTAGATAATCCCTGCACTCAACTGCATATTCAGATCTATCGAAGCGCATGTATCTAATACAACATATCTACTATCGACGACCGCAGGTTTGGTAAGCTGAGATACGCAACGGCTCAAGACCAGTGTTAGTTTTAAGCAGTAGCATTACCATAGCAGGTGAATCAATGAAACTGCATGAGGGTCAGAGTGCAAACTCCGATCTGGACAAGGATATACACTACTGATTTAGAGTGAAATTCGAGTCTTGTGCTTCCTTTCGAAGTGGTCTAGCCGAAAGACTTATCTGAATAAGAAAGCTGCGAACGAGTGTGGATGGTGTTCAATTTTGAAACTGTAATATAGTCACAGTTATGTACGGCGTAATTATGCATGCAGTTAGAGAACAGTAAAACCATTTTCAGTTATTATTTACAATCACTACAGTTTTGGGACAACTGAACAGGAGTTATCTATCCCAATGCTGTGAAAGTGCCTGAGTCAACGGTTTATGGATAGGGTGGGTCGGATTGTTGGTATCCATTAAAGCTGTCAAACATTCCGAAGGATGCACTTGATTATTCGAATGGTTTTGGCGTGAAGCTTCTTTCTGGCAATGAGTTGATCCATGTGAAATAGGGGGATGGTAGTGTCCTAGTCAGATCTTGTGATGGGCAGACAGTCTACGGTGGACAAGGTGAATATAACAAAACTGCATCGTATGAGACGTGTCTTGCGTCTGCTAAATGCAGTGGGTCACCTACTAACTGGGTAGCTTCCACTCTCAACTTCTGAACTGAAGACAGTCTGCCGGAGATCATAGAACATTCTAAGTAGCAGGGTAGTCATATTGAGTCAGTTTGTATATTGCAATTAAATGTCAACTGGAATAGTAAAGACAAATGTTGTCTTTATCAATCTGCGTCATTTTTGACTTAGAATAGATCCGACTATTGATGAAAGGAAACATTTGTAATTTCGTTGTGCGATCTATCTTTCTCTTGGATTTATAAACGTAGTCTGTTTCCGATGAACAGATCAACAAACCTGCTCTGATTGGCTACTGTCGTCTCCGTCAATCAGTCTACATCAAATAAAAATTGGCCGGGAGAACGGCATATGTGTTCGTCAGTGCGTGTTTCAAAATCCTAGGATATTCAGGTAATTGGTCAAATCCCACTAGTGCATTGTGCAATAGCTGGTCCACATACAGGGTATGTCATCTGGAGGTTTACATCGTTAATGTTTATTTATCAAGTCCACCAACGTTAAAACAATTTTACAAGGAGGTCCTGCAAGACTTAGTCTCATAATACGAAGACTTCGACGGTGTCATCACTCAAAATAGCTGGGCCTGTCACCCTCAGCTGGGAACTTCGTAAGCATTCAAGTCACTGGTTAAAAACCTTATCCGAGTTAACAGCGTGCCACTGTGAATGGAGTACCTATAACATAGCTCTAATAAACTATTTTTCATGCAGTTTTTGTTGTACTTTACTTTTGATAGAGATTTTCTCGTACAGTATTCCTCCTCTACAACAGCTATGGGAGATAATCGGAGCTACAGTTCCATCCGATTGGGTTGTTTGCCGTCTATAAACAAATAAATGGCAACCAGCCAAACGTAGCGAAACAAACATTCGACCAATCAGAATGACACTGAGGCGCGGTGATGAATGTGTCATTATGAACTCCTCAGTGAAAAAATATTCTTCTATATTACTACAACTGACTGTCGACTTGTTGATTTGTAGTGCACTTGAAACAAGTTTGTATGGAGAATAAGTTTGTTTGGGAAACATTTGTCATCCATTCCACGTTCCATGACCTGATATGTCCGAACTTTTTCAAAGTTTACGTTTAATCCTCTTGAGTTCACACTTGTACATCACCGCATAATACATCTCACATCCGAGAAGACATGTAAGCCAAATGCAATACATTCAGTTATCCTCAAGAAGTAAACATTGAAGTTTGCGGAGCTTTCAGAGGGTATACATAAACGTTTCCTCACATAGAGCAAACATCATTTGTAGAAACATTGAAGAATACCACTGTTCTGGCCATTTTCATATGCATTTGTCAGGTAAAGTAATTAACGCTGGTCTATCTGAATATGAAGCACTATGGGTAATTTTCATGTAACTGCCTGCCGAGGAAAATGCACATGCTATAATCACACATTTTCCTATCCATGACACAGCACATATAAAGCTGCAGACTTGGCAATTAACTCCTCCTATCAACTTGCTGACCTACTTATATGGAAGTGTAGTTATCACCAGCGTCTGTACTTATCACCTGTCACGATTGCAAAAAGCACTTATCACCGAAGGTTACTGAGATTTTGAAAAAATTATGTGGTGAAATAAAACGGAGTTGGATCTGGAGAACCCCCGAATCTGTGACTCATAATTCTGACGGGAGGAGAAAGATATCTAAATGTTTGCAGTTTTACTTAATGCAAAGTCAACAATCCCGAATGCCAGCTAATTCGTGAATGCCTTGTTTGGCTGGTCGGAGATTACAGTGACTGAGGTACTGTTGTCTAATTCTGAATACTATCGCTCATGGTAGACAATGTCTAAACAACGTTAGGCTTTTGAATGATGCCAAAGATTTTTATCGACCCTGATTCAGTACTGGAGATTACAATCAACTCTGAACGATCAGAGTGCAGTTTGCTTGAGAGTATGTCCTCTGATTCTCATCTGCCATTCTCGGGACAAATTGGTGCTGTTAATGTGGCATTTCTTGTGATGTGTGCTAATAGGATAGTAAATAGTGTTCGAATCACCCGACCCCCTGTAGTGGGGAACGTAGATGTTCTGTTGGCTGAAATCGATAATGCCATGACCAGGATTCCTCTCCAGTTTGAATTAACGGAAGTCAACAAGTTGTCGAGTAATGTTTGAGCACCAGTGGATGGTAGGGAATCTTTGTTTGTATAAAATGCCCATAATCGAAAGTGAATGTGGGTGAGCAATTCTCTGAGATAATTCAGTCATCCTTAATGAGAGACCAGTGGCACGGTAGTCAGCATGCTTGCCTCATGAAACTACGTGTAGTGTCTGCGCTTACTAAACTGTCAATGAACTTCACAGTTACCAACAGTGAGGTTACTACTGTGTGCTTCCATTTGGTCAGGTAACTACTTATCATTTGTAAAAGATGAGCTTATAAAAATAGTCACAACTCATGGCGCTTAAATAATTTTACTGATTTCACCTCAACACATACCACAGTTTGAATGGAAGTGCAAATTTTCTATTTCAGAATTATGTTCAGTATTCATTCAAAAACCAAAGTTTTCAAAGTCTATAAAAATATTTCAACGGACATTGGACAATTCGAACGTAACGGATGACATGACGAAATCAAAATTCAACCCTAGAAAGATACCGAAAGTTTGAGATTTTGAACATGAATTTATGCTGAGGTATACTCACAGAGTTGAAGGTTTCAGATCTCAAAAATGCAAAATGAACGTTGTACTTAATATAATGATCATTAAATTGATGTTTCTTAAATGTCCGGTTCTATACGGTTTATTTCTACTAAGAAAAGAATATCAATTTAACACTTATTTGTTTTGTTCAGCAGAAGGTTTAGTTTTTGTTTAAAGTTCGGTGAAGTTTTATACTTCGAAGTTATCTATAATTTGTTGGTACAACTCTGCGGATTCAAGCGGAAACTACTTATAAGGCGATGAGTTGAGCTGTTTAATGAAGTTGGCCGGGAACGACAGAGCATGACGTATGATACTTAGTGCCCCACCGTCGAACTAAGTGACGGGCGAATGTCCCAATAAAGACTTTAAATTACAATTGTTATAGCTGATCACAACAGCCCGACAATATGTCTCCCTTTTCATTTGGTCACATTTGTGACAATTTGACTAAGCAGAGGTTCGGCCAGCAACATATTTCTCAACAATAATTTTGTACTTTTGTCTCGTTGCGAATGTCTACCTTTTTCAAGCATTTTTTCTAATTTCTAATCTTTGATCAGCCGACCAGCTGTAGCTCACATGAATGAGTGTACACATGCACTGCGGCGATTTTGTCTGACGGGTCGTTGGATTGAATTGTGCAAGTCCCAATCAAAACACCGGTACAAAATACGTAAACATGTGTGCTAAGATGACCCTTTACCCGACGGTATTGTCTAACTCGGCAAGCTGACAGTAATCCATTTTCGGACGCTAGACCAACCAAACTGTAGAGATATTTTCCTTTGGAGTGGAAGATGCCTCTAACGTAGCTGATGTGGACGTTGTCTTTTAAGCATTCACCTGCTAAAAGCTGGAGTATTTCATCCTCTAATTGAGTTAGCCCATTCGATGTAAACGAAATTTTCCGATTATTCTTCTTACATCGTCGTGAAAGTGAGCTCTGATAGGACTAATATACACACTCGCAGTGTGTTACTCCCAGTGTGCGATTGTTTTTTTCTTGAACCAGTACCAGCATAATGTTTGGCTTTGCATTATAAAATTTCTAATGGCTGTGTGCTCACCCTAACTGCAACCTCTTACATTGTATACAAGTGTGCGGCTGAAATCGCCCATCAGAATTTTAAGAGTGACTGCCGTGTGCCCCTTACGTTCACCTCAGCAAGCGACTGGGTAAATTCCTGTTTTGGATTATTTATTTGAACGACTCAGAGTTGAAGTCTGGCATAGGTTTAACGATTGACAGACTCTCAGTCACCTTCCCCCTTGAGGCGAAACGTTACCGTTTGAAGATTCAGAGATCAACTGACTATAAATACGTTTACGAACAATGAAGTGGATAGAAAGATTGTGCAAAACACGGTGACGTATCATTACGTGTGCGTAAACAACCTGAATAACTTCACGTGCTCCAGTTTACACCTTCGTCCATGGCTGAAAAGTTTGATGTGGAAACACTGGGTCATTTTAACAAAGTTCATCAGCAAGTACTCGAAAAAGTACTTGTCTCCACTTACCCGCCAATTTACCATCGACCACTAACAGAAGACACATGGGGCGATAGCGTATTGTTTATTAACTCTAGTAATTCATATGTAACACTCGTTCGACTTTTTCGCTTACTCACCGCCTACTCCCCTTCCGTAAGTAACGTTTCTGATGACAATTTTATTCAGACGAAGATCGCTCTGATCATTCTTATTTGTGTTACACCATTGATGGCCAAAAATGCTTTTTAGGTGTCTTATTTATGATTTAGCAGGTTAACTAGACGGGGAGAGGGAGGCAGATTTTACTTTGGCCTACTAAAAATTACATAATTGATGTCATGGTTACGTCAGCTAAAACTGTACACCGAACACCTACTGGTAGGTTCGAATAAGCATCTCAGTAATGAGAGCGAATAATCCAGACATCATATCCATTAGCGTTACTTTTAACAAGGTGCTAGGGTCATCAAGAATTACTTAGCATTCTACGGTGTTCGATGTACTGGGTTAGCCAGTTGCGGGTTGTTAACTTTTCGCCTTTGTCTCGTCAGCATCTTTATCACAAGTCCGATTATATAGATGAATCAACATGGCCGGAACCACGGTCACGCTGTTCATAAGGCAATCGTGTTTACCACTGCGCCATTGACCCCACATTAGACACAACCGAATTATCATATATGAAGGTTCAACCACTTTCGCCTGTGAGTAATGGTCAGGTTTGCCCGATGGCCTCGAGAGGAGACACAGTAACTGTCTGTTAACTCCAATCGATGACCCCTCGACTAGGACTTCTCTCCTAATTGAAATCAAGGAAATCATTGACTTGTTGAGCGGTATTTGATTACTGATGAGTAGTAGGGATTTGGACTTTCATACAGATTGGACATCACTCTCAAATGGAAGAATAATTCATCGGAGATCAGTAATGGCCAGAACCACTGAAGAGGAGGAACATAAAGTGCAGGTCATAAATCTACGACTAGAATAAACCGATGGCACAAACTATAAATCCATTGTTTGATAACACTCTCATTGTTTGATAATCTGTGTCTTACTAATCGCCGACATTTTGGTGTGTACTTGTTGTGTCCAATCGAATGCAAGTGAGCCATGCAGTCGGCCA
>LUCH01005249.1:4595-42520 GCA_013368495.1 Paragonimus heterotremus | reverse complement strand
GCGAATGCGCTGGCCGTTTGGGACTAGTAGGTCACCAACGTACTCATAGTGCACCGTCGGCGAAGGGACAACGAGTAGGCTAGACTCAGGTAGGTCACGTCAGTCGAACTGTCGTAACCATCGTTTCAACTCTAAGCCGTCTTCAACAATTTTGGGAGGACTGTTACAGTTAGCGGCCAGCGGCATGCCCCGCCATTCCAACAGTCACATTATGGCCATGTGGAAAGTCGTCCGTGGGCACGGAACGAACTACTTCTACGTGTCTGGTGCGATTCTGCAATTATTTAAGTATGCAGTCATAACGTTTAAGGTCGCTCCCTCATACGCGCACCTTGAAAGTACCGAAAAATCCCACCCGGCAGTGGCTGAATGGGTAAACGACGGTCGACGCCCCCATCGATGGGATCCCAGCGATTTTTAAATCAGTACTTATTGCCAGCTTTTTTACAATGAAGACACTCACCTTACACTCACTCAGCGGCAGCCACACAACCCAAGATTCAAGACTGTCTTTTAAGGCTGGACGGTGCACGCGAGGCACCCATGTGCCCTTCGGATTTATGATAATGAAGTATCACAAGACCTGTGACATCACCGTGACGTAGAATCATCACCGAGTTCGCAATGCCTCAATTCTCTGGTCGGATTTTATCGTCAGGATACAGAATTCCACCTAACAGAGCTGGCCGCAATTTTTCAAGTCTACCCACTTTGCGAGGGTCTATGGTAGACGCACTTAAGGCCTTGAGTTCATCGGAGGACTCGTGCACTTTGACGAACTAATTATTTTGGGACATAAGGCATCGGTTTTCAGCACACGAGGGGTCCAATTCTGAATGACGCACTTCGTTTAGTGCACATCACCAAGGACATGAAAACATAACTTTATAACCAAGCGACGGCTAGTTGTAGTCCAGTCTAACTAGAATACCTTGGCACCAGTTGGTCAGATATAAAATTAAAGTTAGATCTTGTGCTCACAGAAAGAATGGGTCTAACCTTGGGGTCTCCTTTCAGCAAGCACGATAAAGTCAGCACCTTCAAATACTGTTCTTCTGGATCCCGCAGCGGTCGCGAACGCCGCAGCCGGAGTTTCATACCAATGCTCAAGGCCCGTGATGCTTCCTTAGACATCACATCGGCCGAATTTAATTCTGAACTCACATGCCTTGTCGGTAGACGGAAGTGAGGTTGTGGATGGACCCTACACAACTTGAAACTGGGATGTTACGAAGCGTAATAGAGTTTTCTGCAGACAAAGCGGCACTGTTGTACAATCCGTCCACAATACATTACTTACTAGGATTCTCAGCGCACGAACCAAGAAGTTCCCCGGTTTGGACGACAGAACGGCTGCCGTGTGTTCAGGCCTCGTGGTCGTAACTGCCTTCTTTGAAGCCACTCTAGATTTACCATTCACAAAGCCGCAATAAATGCCAATCTCTGAAACAACCACCCTTAGATTGCTCACTGCTGCATTACGGACTTCTGATGAGTCGCAATACATGTGCAGTTAGACAATGTTTGGTGAAGAAAGCCCATGAACCATGCAATTGGGCAACATCACACTATCTACGGATTCCAGCGCAACCGATCATACTGCCTCTATATTGGAGTCCTAAAAAATGTTTTGGTGGCAAGGGCCTGGGAGCACCCTGCGAGTCGGCAATAATATCGGTGCCACTATTCCGAAGGGGTCGTACAAAGAAACCACACAACACAACCTTCCTCTTTCAGTGTAACCGGTGTGCAGGAGGTTGATTTGAAACTGACACCAGTCGTCTGCCACATGCCACCTTACGCCCATATCTCATTGGTATTCACAGCTATGGGGTTCAAGATTGCAGAAATCAACAAGTTTTTCCTCATTAGTTAAGTGTCCAATGGCTTCACTACAGTTATAAACCCACTTAGGGTGTCTAAGTCCGAACAGCTGCAGTATCGCTTGAAGTTCATCTACCACGGCCCTGGCCACAGATATTGGGTCGAATGACACCAAGCAGCCATCCACGTTGAAGTCCTCTTTCACTACGATCGCGGTCTCCGGTAGAAACTTCTGACCAGCTACCTTTAACAGTGCGGAAATAGCACACAATAACGGTGATATCGCTCCAAACAGGTGGACATTCAGCTCGTATGTATCTGGCGGTCAGTTAAATGAATCAGAACCATATCAAAGGAAAGTCAGTGCACCCCGACCACGACATGGCGCTTTCACTTGCAAGAACACTTTCATTGTTAGCGGGACTGCCACCGAGTATTGCGAAAACGCATAAGTACTCCTAACAAACTTTTATTCAAGTCCGGATCCTGCGGTGAGGTTCCGTCGAGAGACACACTCCAGTGTTTAGCGGCAAAATTAAGGACTATCCGTATCTTACCAGGCCTATCCGGCCTAAGCACAGGATGGTGCGGCAAGCATCATCTTCGGGTTGCAGCTGTAACATTCTCACTCATGCAGCCCTTCCTGCTATGCCCGCGTATCAAGGCCGAATAGCCAGCGCTTAGTTTTCGGTCCACATCAATCTTCTGTTCAATGTAGCAAGGCGCTTCGCGACTACCTCTATATTGTCATGTAATATCCGAACATCCTGACTCCATGGCAGGCATATATCATAATGACGGTCAGATTTAATGCCAGTGTGTCCTCCGCAAAAGGCCTTTTGTCCTCCAAAATACTTCCGTCAGCAAAACCAACTCCTGAGTCCTGCAGGTCAAATCATCCAATAAGACTTAACGTGCTTGCGCTACTCGAGATTAGGAACCTCAAATAGCCCTAAACATCATACCCGAATTGAAACAACACACGCAAACAATAGGGAGAAAATCTCGCACCGGCTGTAGTAAGCAATTTCTGCTCATGCTAAAAAAATCGCATGCAAAGACGTGTTATGAAAATAACGCTTTGCCATTTGCTAATCGCGCTGGCACTTACAAAGTCAAACTTCAAGCTGATTGATGCAATGCGAAACGAAGAACCTGACAACCAACAAAAAGTGTAACACTGAGGTTTTCCTTCCAATTGCGAAGTGACGTTTTTAACGCGACGTTTGGATTGGTATCTTGTTAGACCTTCTGTGGTGTCTGCGTTTGGGTAAGCCGTCAATCGAATAGGTGGTCATCACAGTGGTCTGACGAGATTTACACGCTTTTAGTTCGAAGATATGGCGTAGGACGGACCTCCGAGACTGCGGCGTGAAAATGGTGTTACTTGCGTGAAGTTAACGGTCACTGCGTCAGCTCTGGTCAAATGCTGAACGTGCTTCAGGGATGTACTATCAAAATCTCTGCGCCATTTTCAGTTGAACTCTAGTAGGAACGCTGTCTAAAGCGGGCCTATATATCTATCCAAGATTTTTGAACGAAGTCATCCTGTTCCCGTGGCAGCTGTTCCACCGTATAAACTGACTGAGCTGTGACATAATACTGCTGATCCAAGTATATAAACTCAACTGGCACATGATCACATGGTTTTGCACAAGTTCTGCGTAGAGTCCGGCACATCACTTGACGGGGCCCTCCCTGCGAATCAATTTTCCTTGCAACAGACTCATCGAGCATCGCATTGTCACATCCATTATCCAAGAAAGTGGGCCAACCTGGACAGACCAACCTTATCTGAACGAATCCTGGACATAGACCGTCTAGGTTGAATGTACTTCCACTCAGGGATGATTTTACTGATCCGTTCACACTCAGTGCAAGCTTGCCTTCATGAACCAGTGTAGGATGGCATCGAACACAACCGGGCATCGCAGATCGTTTTCGTACCTTACGAGACCTCGCCACAAAGTTCGCTTTCAGGTAAGCGAAGCAGCGCTCGGTGCTCTTCAGTATTGTTTTGCTTTGCTCCGAACATTGACTGATAAGAGAAACACAATCAGATATATCACGGATGCCCTCACAAGCTGATCACCGCAAATTCATCCCCTGATAAGGTACAACTAATCCAACGTTGCACCTCGAGTACTCGGTTCAAGAAGGTCAAGAGAAAGTTGGGTAACCTGTCCTGCTTTCTACGCGAGTGGCCAAATGACCATACTGTTTAATGATGACCGCCACTCTTTATTTCAAAAAAACACAATGGATCGTTAAAGGTAGACTCCTCTCCGAACTGTTATACCCTCAGCGACTTCTACCCATCCCTTCTGTGAGAGGAAAGGCAATCGCTCAATCGTTTTAATGAGGTTGGTTGAGCAGTTCAACCCAGCAACCCAAATTCAGCTGCACCAACATCGCCTGACAACCCTTCATCTGACTAGCTAGTTCACACAAGCCATCGACATCGCCAGCGACCAATCCCAGACCTATGGGGACCTCCATGTTTATCGCTTGCACTATATCATGCGGGCGGCCAGATTATTGGTGTAAATTTCCCGTGCTCTCTGTAAATCCGACCGCTTTCAGTTAAAGCTCACAGCGCTTAATTACCTATCTCGCTGTAACGCGACAACAATGAAACAGATATGAAAGTTTCCGTTTCTCGCCGACCAAGTTATTTGCCACGTTACCTTCAAAATTTCTGACAAAGGGAAAATAGTCCCCCGGGGATCCCTCGGAGCTATTTGCTTCAGATTTTGGAAGACTGGCTCCAAAAACCAACGGTCTGGGAGACCGTCCCGACGGCTGAACGGGGACTAGACTAAGCGGGTGTGTTTTTGAGACCGGCTGTTGAACGGAGGGCTGATGTCATCCCTTGGCGTTGTATTAAGTTCAGTCCCGGCTGCCGGGACGGGTTCGTATTCCACGAACCAATGGTGTTTCTTACAAAACTCGTGTAGTCAACGTCTCAGTTCTAGCGCCTCCGCTCTTCCTCTAACGGATCTTCTAACAGATCTCCAGAAACTTCATTTGAAACTATTGTCAGAGCATGATTAAGCCAAACGTGAAAAGCAGCGATAGATTTGGACACACTTTTCATCTTCTCTGTTAAGACTGTCACCGTTCCTGTTGTTACCCCATTGCGGGATCCCTACTTGTTCTGAGGTGTTTCAAAAAAACAGCGATCATACTCAACAGCACTGGGTTCAGATGGAATCCCCTCACTAAAAATGTCCTCAGAACCACTTGAAATATTTGGCATAGAAGAATCGTCCATGTACCTTAAAGAGTTGACGTTAACAGAAACGGGAAATTCACCATAGATACGTGTGTCCAAAAGAGGAATGTTTCATGGGACATTACCGCATCATCGATTGTCACGGATCTGACCAATCGCCTGACGCCGAACTTTTGGTTTAGGAAGACAGGATCATCCTCGATAACACCATACTTATAAGCAGCATCGGCAGCTTCAGCCTGCTTCACACTTAGTGCAACAGACCTTAACGAAGTCAACCCTGATGGAAACACACTACTTCAGAAGATAAGTCGTCCGTCCGATGTAGGAAATTGCTACGCAGTATTGAGAACCGTGCCACAGAGGAGGCTGAAATATGTGCCGTGCAATGATGGAATGTCTGTTTGGCGTTCCAAAGTCAATTAATTTCTCTGAGCGTGTGGTCACCGAAAGGGTTCTGAGGCCAGGGAATCGGTAGGAGGATTGTCAATATCTAAGACTGGTATTGATAGAATTCGCAGGCACTCGCAACAGGACTAGGTTTTATGGGCGGCACAAAAATTCTGTTTTCAAAACAACTGCCGTAATGGTGAATGACCCTGCCGACCGAAAAAACACAACGACCAGCCTTCAAACCAGTGATAAATGACCATCAGCAGCACGGTTTGGCCAAGTTAGTCCATTAGCAAGCTATTATTAAACCAGCTTGAGAGGCTCGAAGCGCCTGATAGCGATTGCACACGTAGCAGTTAAACATCATCAGGTCCCTAAAGTGCCACTACGAAGTGATTCCACAGGGAACAGAACCAGAGCCTTCTTACGCTTATCCTCGAAGAAAGATCCGCAAAGCCGGAATAAACCTAAACAGAGGGGGGGGTGAGCACTCGATCAAACATTTCGTGTGTGAGTCTTCTTCCTCTTGTTAACACTGCAATTGTCCTCTTTATGGAGGGTGGGATAATTTGCGGCTGACCTACACAGACGCGTCTATTATGAGGACTAAACACAGGGTATTCAGCAGCAGCTGAGGGTTATGAATCCTTAACAGTAGTTAAGAAGTTGCCCGAAAAAGAGGGAGAGCCCCATGTACCGGGGGTCCAAAGTTGATGCGGTTGATACAGAACACTCCTGGAATCTGATCAGAAGTAACCTCCTGAAACCGGCTGACGAATGCTTACCAATGTGCAGGTTACGGTGGACGAGGGATACCTCCGCGGTGGAGAAGACGGGCGAGTGAGGCCAAGGCCATCAGGCCAGTTTCCTGGAGGAAGTTTCCACCTACGGAGAGACACGATTGTTAACTAGTCTACATGGGGCCAGAAGGACCGTCGACCGAAATACTAACAGAACTTGACAAAGCGGGCGAAGATCAATCTAAATATACCCCATGACTACGTTCAATTCAGAGTGTCAGAACGAGCTCCAGTTGGCTGTGTTAAAGTGAGCGGGGGTGTGAATGTTTGTTGACTATTATTAAACATAATTCCCATTACTGTTGTTCTGTTACGTTGTTGGCAATAAGCTGTACAACTGCGCTCGAGAAGCAAATATTCCATTTGCTTAGTTGGGATGCTATAAATACTGTGTCGAAAACAGCACTGGGGTTAAGCTATGTTAACCACCTCATTTCGGCATTTCTGGAACCATCATAATTGACGTCGTGAACTTCCGCAACTTCCTACGATAGATTCCTATCCACTTGAAATGGCAAATGTTTATAATCCTTCGAGAGAAATGGAAGGCTACTTAGAACGCCTTGAAATATGGTGTCTGGCAAATAACTGAAACCAGAAAAGAAAACCGATCACTTTCTTACCCTAATTGACAAACATCCGTACAGCTTGGTGAAAAACTTGTAATTTCCTGATTCTTAAATTTCTCTCTCCTACGAACTCTTGAAGAAACTGCCGCTTTCACATGTCCAACCTGTAAATTGTGAAGCAGCTGAATGAGCTCAATTTCATGCTCCTAGCCTTTGAAGCTGGTAACAACGGGCTTCTTGTACAAAGTTTGAAGAGCCCAACATGCCCCCAGAGATTCTGATCTGAATGACGGCTTACATCAAGGATCGAAAGTCCTACGTTTAATTGGTTGTCCAGTCGGGTTCAATGGGTTTAGGGAGTACAGTTCTTCGAGGGTCTGTTCTGTGGACTCTTCGCTTACTCATTTATATCAACGACCTGATTACTTGCTTGTCTTGCAGGTACCACATGCTTGGGGAAGGCATACAGCTATTTGGCTGCCCAAACGAAGCCGTTAAGCAGAAATATCCAGGCAGAAAATACTAGCGGAAGGTGACGTGGGATTTATCACTAGGCGCCACCAAATGTGAGAAGTTGCAGGAGGCGTAAGTAGAGTATCTAACTTGAAAAAGCCGGAATTCCCGTGGTGACTCAACAGACGTCAGAGATGAGAGATTTAGGGTTACAGACGGGGTGGACTTCGAAGCCTTCAACCCAAACCAAAGTTACTGCCCGAAGGGAAGACAGAGCACTCTATCTGTTTAAGAAGAGTGGCCTCTCGGGAGCCAGAGATTCTAGTACGTTTGCCCAAGGCATATGTGCTGATGTGTCTTAAAAGTGTGTACACGCCTGGAATCCATAAAATATTAGCAATGTGAAAATGCTAGGACGGGTGTTGAATGCGCCTGAAGGCCGCCTGTGCGCCCCACACTCGTGCTGAGGCTCAGGCTGCGTGCTGATTGGTAGCGCGTACAACGACCGACGGCCCATTCGTCCACGCACGTAAGAATGAGGCAACAGCTTGTAAATGGGGCAATATAGCAGGTACTTCTAATAGGTCACGAGTTCTTTCCACCGTTGTTATAGACTGTGAGGCTTACTGTTGACTGCACACGACTACGACTCCGATAACAGCTGTTCTACCGATTTATGGAATAGTCTTTCAAATGTAAAAGTGTGGACTATCAAAATAAACTCGGATGGGTGAATCGCTTGGGAAAGAGACGCAGGCGTGGTAACCCACTGAGACCAGTAAATTGCAAAGTGGTTCGACAGGTGTCGGCGAACAGCTGTTTATCCGTGTTGTGACCGCGAAAACGTTTGGCCTGCAAAGTCGCTCATTGCAAGAATCTCTCCGCAGGTGATGTTGAAAATGGGACCACGAACACGTACACTCCTTTGCACGGCTGACGTGCATTTGCACACATTGAGTAGCAGCGCGTTGTCGCTCGCTCTGGAAGCATCTCCCACGCAGCGCGTACACATTATTCTGATAGTCGCTTCTGGTCCGTTGCCCTTCTGGCGTTGATGACTGCCCTAAATGTCGCTTGTGAGTAGTATACAACTCCTGTCATACAACACTTGCGGTGGCAACGGAGCGCTTCCTAGTCATGACTGGAAACTCGCTAAACCAAATTGCAACGGAAACATTCGGGCCCATAAACACTTGCAATACTTCGTCGGTGGAAGTACATTCCTAGCCATGGTGAATAGCGGTTCCAAACATCCCCGTTTTTCCGAGTTAAGTTGGGAAACTTGGAAACGTACCCTGCGTTTCACTCTTCCTTTCTACCTTCTATTCTCGCCAGTCTCAATTTCCGTCTCTTCTCCATCTAAATGCCTAATGATCGTCAACAAAGATTTTTCACGCCTTCCTATTCGTGGACCCTGCCAGGTGACCAGATGAGCGAAGTCTGGAACCTGAAAAGTAGCGCCAGCAGCGGCAGTAACCCTGCATGCCAATATGGTAAATGTGATACAGTCAGCTATTCGCCTGAAAGTAGTAGCGCGGTCACTTAAGAACTGAAGTGAGGAGTTGTCTTCTGCAGCCTTTGGAACACACCGGGATCCGCGCAGCTCCTAAGTGTAAGAAACCGGACACTCCCCAGCAATCGCTGCAAGCCCTGCGACTTGACATGACCTTATATCTTGAAATCTTAAAAATTGGCGCCTCTGCTCTTTGAAGTAACGGATTTTTGCCGAAGGTTACTTTATTCCCCAGAAGATTCAGTGGAGAAGCCATAAAACTGCAGCATTCTGTCGAAAATATAGGATGAGTTTAGCGGAACAAAGAAATGCATAAGCGATGTTTCAAAGCTGTTTATAATGACACCATTATTGTCGATAGTAGATTGCACCACATTAGGTCTACCGTATGCTGGAAGAAGATTCCTCCTGAACGATAGACAAATTTCGGTAAATTCGGATCTTTAAGTATATTGAAAAGGATGTTGCCATGGTTAGCCGGGATAACAACGACCACGTGGAAGTAGGAAGTGTAACATGCAAGCCGGCCGTTTACACGTGCACTGTCCGACACACCTGCGGACCAAATGTGGGGCAACGTGGAGACACCAGGGGACAGTGTTCTTCCGAAGTAGGGGTTCCAACAAGTCCTGTAAAAGGAAACAACAAGAAAACAAACATGAGCCAAAGGCCCAGTAAGCCATGCACACGACTTACACAAACGACAACTAGAACGGCGTCGACAACACAGCAGCACGCCCCGATAAACAATTCAAATTTAACCTGTGCGCGCTTGCTGGTTTCGACCGCACGTTACAGAAGCAGGAGGCGCAAGGACGAAATATATATTGATTTAAACAATAGACGAGTCGTTTATATGTACAGTGCATGAGACAAATTTGAAAAATAAAGTATAATACCACACGACAAAGGAGAAAGATTCTACATGTGCAATTTTAGTTTGTTTTACCAAGTACACATGGTTTACCGCGTAGACAATGTACTGTGTCCTCGTGGTGTGCTGTCTCGTTTTGCGTGGGTGTTCGGCGGTGAAGAATGTGAATGTCGTAAGGTCTGTGGACGTTCAGAGTCATGTTATCCGTGTCGAACATGATATAACGGTTGACGAAGCTACGGACGCCTATCATTTTTCCGTACATCCTTCAGAAGTTGCCCATGTGTCATACATCACTGCTTCGGTAAGTTTTTGCGACCACTTAGCATACTGTTTGCAGAGTGCCTCCGGGAAAACACACTTAGGCATATCTGAGATGAAGAACAACCCGGGGGTGTATTCTGTAAATGTAAAGAAACTTGTTCAACCAATTCGCTTCACGGTGACCACTGTAATGACAAACAAGTTAGAGGCAAAGCCTGCCGAGATTCTTCAAAGTGAAAAGCAGTTTCTGAAGTACACTGGAAGTGTGATGTTTTACTCGCCTTATTTAACAGAAGAACAAGTAACTCATATCATTTTACCGAATGGCGAACTTTTACGATACACAAACACTCCGGAACCTATTTCTAAACAAGGCAAGAAGCTGGTCTACGGCCCCTATAGAGATATTAAAGCTAACAGTTATGTAGGCTTGTTTTTATTAGTAATGATGCATTTAGCTTCCTTTGCATGTTCATTTTGAAAACGACATACCGTTTCTCACCGTCACCAGTATGTCCAGGCACATAGAAATATCACATTGGGGCAACGTTGCAGTGGAAGAAAACTTGGAGATTAGGAATGCCGGTGCCAAGCTTCGAGGCCCGTTTTCTCGACTTGATTTTGATATGGGACATGGACAACAAAACGCCGTTGTTTCCTTCAAAACTGCGCTGCCGGCTGCCGCCAAAGATATTTATTATCGAGATGAAATTGGAAATATCAGCACAAGCTCTGTCGTCGAGCTGTTGGATGCAGTAGAAGTCAAATTGTCCCCAAGGTTTCCGCTTATGGGTGGATGGAAAACCCAATATACACTGGGTTACAATGTCCCAGCTCATGAATTTCTCCATCGTCATGGTGAGTACATCTTTTATTGAATGGTGGCTGTTCCGTTGTGTACAAACCACGTACTTTACCTTTGAGTTAATGTAGTGCTATCCATCTGTCTCTAGACCTTTATTGAGGCTCACAGCTATGTTGACCTTGGTATTGTGCGTTAAGTAGTTTTATGGAGTCCAGTCGGGCTCAATTTATCTATTGCGTCAGTCTTATCAGTAACACAGCATCCACGCGTGGCAACTGGCCGGTTTACTCGGAAAGGCCATCATGTCGTCTTTTCATTTTCCGGCTCACCGCTGTAAAAAAGAACTGTGCTTTCGAAGCATACTGATTGTTTGAGCATAGTTCTTTCTGATACTTCCGTCAACAGTTTTTCTGGCCTGAGCCAATAACCGAACGCTCGTAACCTGTCCGCAAACCCATCACTGTAGGCATATTTTTCCATTTAATGGTAGTTCCTATCAGCAACTCGTGGAACAGCATCTAGTTGTGGTGAATCCGTATGCGGTTGAGCACCATTTAACTAGTTACTGGTTATCTTGTGCCATAACATTCACTGGTCCGTTCACACGACTTGATTTCGTGCAAATTAAGGGACTCACGTTCTGCGAAGTTCTTATGAAAGCATTCCGCACTCTCCCAAAACTTACGCCTTTGAGCCCTATCATTCGCCGTCTCTTTCAACTACCCAGTCTGTAAGTCGCTGCTTCGAAAAGTAACCTTGGTATACTAGTCGTCTGTTAATAACCTTACACCGGATGACCACGGCACCGGTAAGAGGTTCTTGATGCAGCGGATGTCTAGCTGGCCTACCTGCTATAAGGCTTAACTATCCAAGCCCGTGCGTAGTTGGAGATGACAAACAAACTTGCTTGTCACTACTAAATACCTGCTCCTTAATCTTATCGGCGTTCGCTCGTTTGTACCACCCGAATCGAAGGTTCAAACGTGGACGTCAACGGTCAGGTTTTTGAGGATGTTTCAGGGCTTCTTCCACGATCTGCCAGGTTTCACAGTCTCAACGTGACAATCCACATGGTCGCTTTGTTCATGCGACCGTTGAGACTCATACAAGTACTGGTCTGTCAGCGAAGATATTCTATTTCGGCGAATGCACCTTAGTTTTGTGGATACCAGCTTCTGCTTCATTTCACATACCTCTGTCGCTTTTGACGCCACTTATATACACTTGCTGAGCAACAGTCTTCACAACTTCGTTATTCAACATTAAGTCCACGTAATGGCAGCTGTCTTGTGGAAGCATTTCTCAGTTTAAGGCTGCAAAGCGGATTCTGATGTGTTAGAAAGAGCACAAAATACCGTCGTCTGTGCTGCTGGAAATTTGTCAAACACCGTATCATCTTCACAGTCCAGATCACTCATTTTTCTACGAAGTAAGAGGTGCACGCCGGTATTTTGTAAGTACTGCAAGCAACCCTGTTATTTCGTCTGTGACAAAAGTGAACGATAGCAGAGAAACTGGCCAACCTTGACATGTGCCGCAGACCCTTATCTGAGCTGCAGTATAAGACTAAAGCGCCCACTAATGCTCACCCACTTGTTTGACATCCCAAAAGTAGTTTGGTAAACTGAGTTATTCTCATCTTTACTGTTCGGAAAACGGCACTTATTAATCGGCGGCACGTGTGACGCTGCCTTGAATTCAGCAAGATGTGAAAACCCGGTCAGTACACTACCGTTCAAAACGGAATGCCGCCTGTTCTCTTATATCCACTTACTGAGCTGCAGTGAGTCGATGGAGTATACTGGATACCAGAGCCCTGGTTATGACTACGGTCAAACTGCTTCCCCTCTGTTGTTCGCAGGATTCCTGCCTCCTTTATTGAATACGATATTCATTGTCGGGTGACAAGAGAAGAGGAATATCCTCGGTTGTCCACACTGATGAAAACTGACCCGAGACCTCTGCTAATGCTTGCCAACCCCCTTGGAAAGGCGCTGACATAAGGACGTCTGGAATAAGAACCACATGGCTTTCGAAAGTAAAATTTATTTGTCGATCTCTTTAGTGAGTAGCCCCAAATCTACCGACCAACTACACTACCTTGCACTTTTTTGGGACTCACACAGCAGAATCAGAAAGTCAACCTGGCTGCCCAAACAACGTGACTTTCTGCGTTTATAAGTGAGTGTGCCGTCTGCCTCGCGATAATACAGTTAAGCGTAAGATATTTACCTTTTTTATGGGGCGAAATCGTTTTCCATTGCGTCAATTTCCTCAGTTATCTAAGCCTCGCGACTGGTGATCAGGCCACTCTTGAGCCTCTTAGGCAGCTACCCATGCCACTATCTGGGCTTGGGTTGCATGGTACTATCCGGTGCACATGTAGCCTAGGACGTCACATGGTTGCGAGCCTCATACGATATAAAGTTTTGAAACTCTTATTATGTGAGGGTTGTCCGTTTAACAGTATAATTACGCAAACAGTTAAACCACCATTAACATATCTTTTTCAAGCGGTTACTGTCAGCGACGTATCTGTCAACATCTTTACTCCCTACTTACTAGTGCTTAAGTCCCTCCGTCCCCATTAATGACGTTGGCTGACAAGTGCCAGTTTGGCCTTCGAATGCAAACGATGGTCTTTATTCACATCATTTTCACGTATGAAGCAAAATATTAATTTTTCACCAACCATCTTTTTATGTTGTCCTCATCGATGATCGTAGACACTTCCTCGTCCTTGACGGCTGACTGTATGACGCTTTCACAAACTTGATCAAAATTTTTGATCGGTCTCACCTCTTGACGAGCTGTGGGAAACGTTCCACTTGAGAATCTGTGTCAAGGGTACTGAAATATCTGCTAAAATCCGGGTACTGTTTGCCAGCATGTTTATCAGTGTATGACTCAACTACATGGGCGGTTCTATTCTGCTACGGTACCTGGCCAGCTCTCGCGAAAGATGTTTAAAGTATCGACCACCAGTGTCTTCTAGGCATGCTATTTGCTGACGGCGCGTCAGAATATCAGTGACAAGGTTCGCTGGCGTGTCTTCAGGACGGGCAGATTGGCTAACACAACTGAGTTTTTTGCTTCACACGCTTCGCTCTGTGGCACCGACGCTCTTCTGTCAGTTACACAGTCGTAAAATGAAGCCCCAGTAACTAGGATTGCTCCCTTATAAGTCTGATTCGCTTCACATTGTGCATTTCGTGAGACCTTTATGTCACATGCATACTTACATTTTCGGATGCTCTTTATTACGCGACAGCAAACGCATTGAAAATCCAGAATGATTCTTTGTTTTGAACACATCCAACACATGCCCACACGTCGCTTTCAACATTGTGCCACGTTTGTATAAACAGAGCTTGGCAGGAGCGATGTGGTCTCTTCTGTATTCTGTTGTACTTAGATCAAAACTTTGCCGTCAACATCCTCTTCAGTAGTAATTTCTCGGCTTAACGGTTAGGTACGATAAATGGCAAGAGCAACGCCCTCAGACGTAATTAGTTAATCGTCCTGTTACTTTAGCGCAAAATTCTTGTTTATTCATCTATTGTCTACTTTGTCGTTTTGTGTGTACTCGTTGCATCACCTGTGAAGCAAGGTTGAACGTACACACACATTGTAAATGCCCTCTTTATTTAACAAGCGAATGTCTGTGACGCCACAACTGGTGAAGGTTAGCTGACACACGTGCCTTCGCTGCCCTAATGTGCACCTGGTCAACGATGTTACAAACGGAAGAATTCACACTACACGAGTGGATGAGACTGTCGAGAGTCTCCAACAGTCTGTCACCGACAACGGAAGTAAGGGCGTGGTCAACTCAGTCTTTCGCCAACACTGCAATTTGTAGGTAAAAAGTGTACCATACAGGCCAACCATCTCACCTGATCGGTTCAGAAGAATAATGTAGAATCTGCTCTGCGTTTCACTTCAGAGGTCAGCTAGGTACCACTAAAACTTAACACCTCGAGGTCAAATCAAACTGATAACGACCGCAAACAGCTGGGTAATGTTTCTATAATAGAACATACGTAGATATCACCGAATATATAAGAGATGATATATGGAATCGATATGAAATGTCACATACGTTCGAAATGGTACGTCCCGAGAGGGCTTTCGACCGTCACTGGTCGAGCATAAGCAGGAAATGTTCCCATTCAAGATGGTGGCCAAAGCCTGGGCCACATTGTCATAAAACATACCAATCACGAAGGGAAGGAGTAGACGGCGAATAAAGTGGATGTCCAAACGGATGCTACACTCCCCTCGGGTTCGGGTCTGTAAACCACAGGAGTTTTAACCAAATAAGCTGATGGAAAACGTTCCAGTTATGCTTTTTGTTCTGGATCAGAAAAGACAAGTTCGTCTTCGAGTTTACACAGCCGTCTTACTTCTCCGAAACTGTCCACACAATGACATCTTTCATCAGACCGTCTTGACCTTCATGAGTCTCTTCCATAATACCTTCTGACCAGTGACCTCCTGAGGTGTCATGTTCTAGTAGTAACATGAGATCTCCCTTCTTTAAATTGGGCTTGGTAAGTTGCCACCGCCCAATAGTCTGTACTGTAGGTAGGTAGCACTTCAGCCATTTGCTTCAAAACACGTCGGCTAGATATTGCACCATTCGCCGTCGCCTGTTGAATTGGTTGTCGTTAACTATTGCAGCTAAGAGTACGGAAGAATTGCCTTGAGGCAACAGTGTTTTACTCGGTGTTAGAACGTACTGGTCGTCGGGACCGTCTGTTTGCTTGGCCAGAGGTCGGTCGTTGAGAATCCCCTCAGTTTCAAGAAGTGTAGTACGCAAAACTTTGTCAGTTACTGTTTGCTCTCTTGTTGTCACTAAGAGGATCTGTTTTATCGTTCGAATGACCTTTACCCACACTCCACTTGTGTAACTTGCTTTTGGTGGGTTGAACATCCAGCCACAACCGTGAACCATAAGGGCGCCGACTATATTTTCCTTATTCCACAACAGTTCCTTGACATCCTCGGACGTTCCTGTGAAGTTCGTTCCGTTATCACTATAATCTCCGCGGACAGCTTTGTCTGGCAACAAACCGATTGAACTCACATAAGAAGGAATCAGTATCCAACGGGTGCGCCACCTCAGTGTATATTGCCCTCGTGCTGAAACAGGTAAAAAGGCAGCCGTAGCGTTTTTCTGTTCCGCATCCTGGTCCAAAATAATTAATCTTGGTGGTGATGAATGGGCATACCTCCATCTCAGTTCTGTCATCGGGGAGTGGAACCATGGCCTGTTGGCGAGGTTGTGAGAACCATCGGTGGCACTGACAACAGTCATAAAACACTTCTGATCGTTTTGTTGGCTGTTGTTATCCCGTATCGTTGTCGTATAGCTGGCAGAATGTAACGTAATCCTATATGACCATTGATGTGGTAGTGACGAACTAACAATCGGGTTACAAAGTGTTTCGCAGGTAGAGCGATCGGGTGCTTCGCATTGTAGGATAAGGGAGATTGCTGCACTCGTCCACTTGCACGTGAAATACCATTAAGTAAAAATGGATTCAACTTTTGAAGTGGGCTGCGGCCACTACGAAGGACTTTCTTGACCGATACAGGATGTGCTTTTGTTGTCTCTACTGCACCAGTGAATCTGTAGTTTCTTTAACTCTGAATGAAATACTTGTTGCACTAGCCTACATATATCATTCGTTGCTTCGCCAGGTTCTGAAGCGGTCAGTCTTCGTGTGCGAACTGTCTATCCTCTTTTAGACGCAAACTGCTTATGCCGAAAAAGCCATCTAATGGTTCGTAATAGTTTGTTCTACGAGGCCAAACCCTCAAATTTTGACATAAAGAAATGTGAATGGTCTAGAGTTTGGATAGTAACGACACTGCAAACTTCCTCGATGTCTTATCGTGTCCGGTTCGGTTTCAACAGGACGTGGTCCAATTTCCTTGCCGCGTAGGTATTCAGAGCCATATAACCATCGGCCCAACTTCCGAGATTCGTGGACATAGATGCCGCACGATATAAGATTTGCTGGATTGCGTTTTGTGTCAACATAACACCATTGCTCTGGTTGAGAGGCTTCGTGAATTGTAGCCAACGGATTAGCAAAAAAGGTCTGGAATTGCTTGGACGAATTCAGCACACTGTGAAAAACGATCATTGAGTCAGTTGAAAACGTAATAGATTCAGTTGGCAATTCCGTTCTGTTAATTTAACTGCAACGACGGCTGCCGCCAACTCCAACCGAGGCATACCTGTTAAGCGAATCGGAGCCACTTGAGCTTTCGCGATTGTCAGAGAGCAGTCTTTGATTTGGCAATCGTCGGACATCCCGAGATAAGCGACTGCGCTGTATCCTGTCTTAGAAGCGTCGCTGAAGATATGCAGCAGGAAATCACTACAACGTTCTATTTCGGTGAGTTTAATGCACCTTTACAACCAAAACCGGTTGATGTATGGTAGTGTCGCTGTCCATTTTGTCCACAAGGCTAGTTCTTCACCTTCAATAAGATCATAACACAACACGTGCAACCTATATAATCACTGGAGTATCCATCGGGCAGTCACTGTATTGTTACACGCAATATACCTAAATGGACCGTAGATCGAAAAAACACGGAAACGTATGTTCCTTCGAATGAACGGCTTGTCTATCGGTGGAGCATCGAAGTTGTAATCATTCCTGGGGTCCCACTTCATTCCCGATGCTCTCTGCACAGTGGTTTTCATCTAGGTGGCTGTTGACACCGTATGTTACGATTCTGGTAGCAGAGGTAATAGCTTCTCGTCGTTACTTGTCCATTTAGTGAGGTTGAAGCGGTTTATCGCCAGTAAGATCTTCAATTGTCCACGTAAAAGTTTTTCTTTACGATCCGCAAGATATATGCATTTTAATGGTCGGCGTTGTCTGAGTCCTCAAAGCAGACGTAGCACACCTGGGAGATGAAGCAACACTGAATAGATGAACGCACATACGGTATTCTGTCCAAGGTCCTTGCATCTTAGCATTCGTCCATTAATTAAGTCTTAGTGCATCGCGGTCTTTATCTGGCGCGCGAACTTCATGAAACATTGTTTGGATGTCTGCCGTGACCGCGATCTTCTCGTCGAAATCGTAACAACACACCAACCAAGGAATTTGTTAGATCCGGCCCAGATAACAGCTGATCATTAAGAGATTTCTCTGCATACTTAGCTGCGCAGTCGAAGACAGTTCGCAACTTGTGTGGCTTAGCAGGATGGAACACGGGATGATGACGTAGATACCGTCGACAACTAATTGTCCCGTCCTCAGCGACTAATTCGAAATGGCCCCGACTGCTATACTCACCGATTACTTGAGAATAGTGCTATGCCAAATCACCACCTTTCATAGGACGCTGTCTCAGCATGTGCATGCTTTTCAGAGCGATGGGCTTGTTGTCAAGTGACAGGAAGGATCCAGGACATCAAGAGAGAGCTACCTTGTAATGACCGTCAGTTAAACGTATTGACTTTTCCATCATCCCAACAGCCTGACAATCATCTACGGACATTTCCTTTTCCTTTACGGAGCCCGCTTCGATAAAGTCTTGTTGATACAACCCTTCCAAATTATATTGTAACGCACCAATACCTATGAAGTTCATTCCCGTTCAGACCTTGACTGATCTTCCAACCGAGCCCACCAATATCCACCTTAGGACTGTCTCAATCGCCTATGGTTCGTGGTTCTTTCCCCTTCGTCGATCAATGGCCCAGTGCGCTTCTTGGACGTCACATCCAATCAATACACGGATATTGCTGTTGGAATATGGACCAAACGAAATATCTCGTATATGGCACCATGGCAATAACTGTTGAGTGTTCGGACGAAATGTACGTAATTTAGGCAACGTCTTCACTGACCACACTTGCTCAGTATAAATAACTGTCTTATAATCAATGGAAGCAACATCGATTAAGGCAGCTACCGATTCATACGTGGGCTCTCTATTAAGCGTGCACAATTTGAGTTGTCTCTGGCTTCCTTGCATTCCAAGCTTGGTGACTGTTGATTCGTCGATAAGAGTGCAATCTGGTCCGTTGTCCAAAAATGCACAAGTTTGTACGATATTCTCTCCGTAGCGTAAAGTAATAGGAACGATGGCTAAAGGAACCTGGGGGTCTGTCTGCAGATGATTGAGGTGTATCATGCAGGTAAAATCCAACTGCATGATGGTTGATGACGATGGATGTTTCTTCAACGACAGTAACAGGTGAGTCGGAGTGTAGTAGGCGGTGATGTTTCCGTCCACATCCTTGGACGCTACAACTCCTATTTGATCTGCATTATTTAGCCATGTGGTTGGCTTTCAAACACTGTAGACAATTCCTTAGTTCACTCGATCTCAAAACACTGCTCTATCGATTTACTAAGAAATATTGGACGCTGATTAGAGAAATGACTATCATCGCAAACAGAACAGCAAAGGCGAGAACCATACATGTTACGTGTGGTCAAACTGTCACTTTGCACAAGGTGGGTGTTCCTCTTAATGCCAATTGAGTTCGGTGGTGCCTTCATTTGTCTGAGATTGTCATATAGTTCAGATTTAAGGCTTATTGCCAACTCACCGAATTTCATGGAAACGGCGTCGGAACGTTCCTCTACGAATTTTGTTAGATCAGTGAACGGCGGTTCACGATTATGACTTCGTCCGCCCATCTAAAGTACAATTCGGGGGGTAACCTCTGAACAGTCGTTCTGTTTGAATTAAGATCGTAATCCAGTTACCGGTTCGTCACTTCGGACACTGTCATCTGCCGAGCTAACTGGACTCTTGCTGCAGATTCGTCAGTTAGACGCGGTCCGTCAAGAAGTTCATCACTGTGTGCTTTTGCTACCATGTGGTTTTGTCCAAATTGTTTGCGAAGAATTACCTTAGCAACTAGATAGCCCCGATCCTCTTCGAGAATGGTACACTGTTGAATCGAGGCCTTCGCAGGCCCGTCACACTATTGTATTAGGTAGTCCAACCTGGCTTGGTTACCATTCTTCCTATTCTCGACACCTGATACAAACGCTTTAGTGTAGGACCAGTATGACTAAGGGTTGCCAGCAAACTGTTGTATTTCTCACCTAGGTAAGTCTTTCTGACGTTCAGTCGCGCGACTGAAGGCTGGTGTCTCAATGGGCAATTTATTTATTATTAAGACTCACTTTCGCTAATTTTGTTCGGCTGATTATAATCATTGGCATTGTTCAGTGAACAATGTAAAGAAGCTGTCTGGTTGCTTATGCTTCAGTGTCGCTCACAGTTGAATTTCTCATTCAACAGATGAAAACGCTTTTTATCGAATGTTTGATTTTGAACATAAACTTTTTTTCAGTGGTTGCTCTCTACTCGTTTCATTTCTTTTGCTTTCTGGTTAGAGTGTGTTTCTTATCTCAACGGTTTTCATGGCAGTTGTGCGTCGCCGTGAGTGGATGATGTATTCCTGTGCATAATGAGGGGGATGATTAGCCGATGTCATTGAAACTGCAGTCGTTTTACCTCACAGATGAATCATCACATGTGTGTAACATATGAACGAGGAGTATGCTGAGTTTCGTCCTTTCTGTGGCTGCATCGATCCCATGTTTACACTCCGTCAGAAGCAAGAATACCACCATTCATATTGAAAGCCGCCACTTATTTTTAGACATCAAGATATCGTCGATTCATTTAATAAAACTAATTAGGTCGTTTGTAGGCAAAGGGTTTGCCTGAGAAGAATATCGAACTTCCGGAAGTAATTTTGTTGTGACTGTAAACGACGCTTGGCCTACAAAGTTGTTTATTGCATTAAATCCCTTGCAGGTTATGTTGAAACGTAGGACGGCGAACACCCTCATTTACGTGACTGATGTTCATCCACACACATTGGGCAGCAGTGTATTGCCATTCACCTTGGTGACATGTCCCCCAAAGTGCATAGACACTATTCCAATAGTCGCTTCTGATCCTTCCTCTTCCTGACGTTGAGACCTGATACTTAGTTACCGAATATTCGCTGTATACTATTCACAAACGAAGCTACCTGTTATAAAACAACTTACTGTTAGACCTCAAACCGGGTTAGAGCTTATGACAGTTTACCGCTGACCTTCAGCACCACTCAGAGTTGCTGGAGGTTGTTCAGTCTTCCCCTTTATGTTAGAACGGTAACCATTCGAGTAACAATCTGATAACTGCTGTGACAGTGGAAGACAGAGCTGAAACATTCAGTGTAACCGATGAATAGCAATCTTTGACCCTGGGGAAACAGCTTTCGGAATAGTTATGAAACCTCTGCAAACCCACCTAGGTTTGAGAGGAGACAAACTACTCCACGTGAGTATCGTGGGGATATACTGGCTGCTATGATAACATAACAGTACGAATGAGGACAGATGGTCTGCAGTTGGCCAACATTCCAATGCTGTGGCTGGTCGAATCAATGGTGGACACTAAAACTAGTTGAATGGACTTGAAAGTTTGTCGACAGGTGACCTACAATTAACCGGTTAACCGAACCACAATTGAGACCAGCTAATGGATGTCCACCGTCTATCCACTTTGTTTCACTAATAGTTTATCTGAGATGTCTGACGAAGAATCGAACTAACCACCAGTTGCGGTTAGTTTCAGTTATTTGCGCATTGTGTCCTCTTTTGTTCTGTTTCGTGAAGGTTTTTGTGAACCTAGCTACACGCGTCATGCAGTCACAAGTGGTCACCATCCTAACCGTCAGAAAACTCCGTCCTGGAAGTGCGTGTGAACTCGGACTTCAGCCCGTATAACAATCAACCTAATATTCACTCACTCAGGCTGAGTAGAGTAACTCGTTGTTTTCCTCACCTACGTGATCAGTGTTAAATGCCGATCATTTACCATGCTGTCATTTTCCTTTTCATTCTACGTGTGACCTGCGTTTGTTTCCTCTACCATTCACTAGAAGGGGGCCAACTTGACATTGGTACACTCGGAGAAAAAAAAACTAACCTATTTTGGTGCAACTTCACATTAACTACATCGCTCGCTTTTCTGTCTCATTGAGCATGTGGTTTAAGCCTTCTGTGACTGTCAAGCCGCCTGGTTTGTGCAGAAGTAGGATGGATGGATTATGCATTCTGAAGTCAGAGTTTACTGTTATAAAGTTGCCTACATGTTTCTGTTTGATCTCTCCTGTAATCTTCGTCGTGGTGGTTGATTTCCCTTTTGGCCTCTTTTTGCGCGCACTTCTGTTTATAGTTCGTCTGTTCCCTCCACCTGGCGTGTTACATTTGCATGGATTGTAACCTACTAGCTCAGTTCGTAACGTTTCCTGCTTTCACCGTAAAATTTCCAGTTGTTGATTGTTTCGTATAATCATTGTACACTGTCTGAATGTTTACTCATCCAGATAATCAAGCCACTTATCCTGTCTGTACTGGTTAGAATCTAGTTAGTCTGTCACTTTCAACTCTTTAAGCAGTTCGTTTATTTCATCATGGATCAGTTACATCTCCATTCCTGGTCTTAACACTAAGGATACTCAAGTTTTCTGCGGAAGTTTGTTTCAACTTTTAATTTCATTCATGCTAATCGGTCTTGTTCATATATAGCATTAGTGATCTTCCACTGGTAATTTCTTGTTTACAACATTTTCCTTAAGGTTCTCAATTTTCTCTGCGAATGCGCTTCATGGATCACATCTATGACGACCAGATTGTCGAAGATCTTACGGTAAAAATAGTATTACCCGAAATGGCAACCGACATTGAGTTCATCCCACCTTACCCGGTCAAGGAAAAGCCACGTGAAACTCTAAAGACTTATTTGGACACTGTTGGCCGTACTGTTCTGGTATATCAAGCAAAAAATTTGGTCACTGAACATATTTTGGACTTTACGGTATGTACCACCCCATATTATTGAAGTTAAGTAATATGGGATTGCAAATGTAGCCTACGGATTAGAATTCGGGCTTCATTCCAGTGTCTATTTTGGATTCCTGTTTAGTACCCAGTATGTTTCTTCAGTAATCATCTAACTCAAGTGGTTACGATCCCACTGTTGAAGTTTGCTATTGAACATCCTAATCTAGGCCTCTCTTTGTTCTGGTGTTGATCTAAGCCATCTGATTATGGAAGTTAAATACTTTTTCCATTTATTTTCCATTGTCACGCACGTGAGCTTTCCGACTAACCCAACATAAAGTTACTTTTAAATGTCAGTGGTTTTTAAGTCAGACCAATTTCTACTTCCGATTTGTTGTCGATACCCAGCCTGATGTTTTCTGACTTTATTGTCGCCCCAAAACACCGTCGCTTTCTTATCCTTATTTTCGTATGTTCACAGCTGGTTTTTTTCGGGTTTGTGAACATACTACCAATTGTTTATGGGAGAAGTTTGTGGATCATCATAGCTACGTCTGCCAGAAAGCATGCGATTGTTTTCAGTGTAGGTATTTCTGCAACTAAATCAGAATGAATTTTCTTCTATCCAATGGTATAGAAGCTACATTGCAGTTGGTCATGTACTTGGTTAACGTAATTTGCGTCGTACTGTGAACTCAAGCGAATTTTTAACCTCATGGTAGCCATATCAGTTAATCAGAAATTAGGCTGTGTATATTCGACGTTGGAGTATTTTTTAAATACTCATTCTGCTTTCCTCTTAAATGATTTCGTTGAATATGACTCGTTTTGTGAAAACCAGACATCTTTCTAATTGCATCAGTCACTCAACTCGTACCTGAATGAATTCCATTTTTTTGTTTTTCAGCTTAACTATCGTTTCAACATGTTGTACATGCTGCGTGAACCACTGATGATGATAACGGCATTTTGCGTGATATTCGTTTTCATTCTAATCTACGTTCGTCTCGATTTCTCCATTTTCCGGGTAAGTTGATGTTTTTTGACACACTAGGAGCACAGGCCAACGAATTTTTATTATCCAGAGCAACTTCAAAGTCAGTCGTACGGCGGTTTGAGGATGATGATAAAGCGGTTGTATCCCATCCAAACAAATGGGCATAGCTTCTGGTGGCTTGGTTTTTTCCCTTCCTCTTTTCTCCGATCAGTTTTTTGCTTTATGTAGATATGGAAAGATTGTAACTCTATCCCTCACTCCCAGAGGCATACATCATTTAGTAATCAATTTCAGTAACACTCATTGGCGTGCCGTTGAACACATTCTAACGCTTTTATGTTAAAACTCCTGTTCGTCAAGAAGTGGCTTGTATGTCATCGAGATGGCTTCTCGAGCTCTTTTCTGCCAGTGACTTTAAAAAAGTAACCATGTGAGCGAAAGCCCAGCTTAATTACTTATTCATCTTGGCGTGGAATTACTTCCCGACACCAAGGTGACCGACGGGGCATGCAGTTGGTGTTGTCCTGCTTACACTCTGCTGAGGGTGCACAAACCATACGGAACGAGATTTATGACCGAGCTGGTGGGCTTAGAGAACGGTTCATACCCTCAAAGTGAAAAGTGCTGTCCCAGGACTGAGAAGTTCACTTTCTTACATTCTGTGTTGTTAGCAGTCCACTTAACACTAGACCGTTTCATATACTTGTGTAACACCTCCTCATCAGCCTGTTTTATTGCCCACGGGATGTCGACAACATTCGTAAAAGCGTGTGTTGTCTTTTCCAACCTGTGTCATCTCTGGCATCAATAAGGCGTCCGGTTGTTACTAACTAAAAATTGAGTATTTGTACGCGATCTACTTTGCTTTGTGGTACAGGATCACCGCCTGTTTGTGATCATTGTTGTCCCATCTAACTAACTCGAATCAAGTGGGATAATTGCGTAGGTAATTCAGCAGTTTGTCGCCGCGTATTTCGGAAAACTCAGGATATACGATCAGCACAGATGCGCAGTGTGTGATGGTTGCGTCACTTACGCCATGTGCCGCAACGGGCGGTCATCGTCCTCAAAAAAGCAACACATCAATGACCCGTATTGTTTAATTGCCATACATCCAATTAGAGGGGACGAGTCCTAATTTGAAAGCAAAGGGAAGAGAGGCGATAATACCTTTACTGAAACCATCCATATCTAAACGGCAATATGCCTACACTTTGCAATCAAGTACCAGACATTGTTTATTGACCACGAGGTGATCAAGCAACAAAGTGTTCACGGACTATGATGTTCTTGATTTCCGTTTAAAAACGTGGATGAGTCACTAGCCCGATTAGGTGCCTCGCAGTCATTCGAATCGCTGATTAAGAACGTTGCCTAAGCAAACAGTTTGCAGTAGTCTATGGCGTGCGTTCATCCACAGCCATTCTGGTTCTATTTGGTTTGATCTGCAGTTTTTCTTTTACTACTTTCCCAGGATATCCCACTTCGCTGTTGGGATGAAGAGTGACACGGTTCCCATCACATTCTGATCACGTTCATGATCCTTTTGGATGAGTGAATGATCTAGGTGCTTCGTGTACCTCGCTAGTAACAACGTTGACCATTCATCGCACTTTCGCGGATGTGGCTACTGGCTGTTTTTGTTCTTACTCGGGCGATGTCTAGCATGTTTGTAATCTAATATATCGCTTATAAATACGCGCTTCAGGGTTTAAAATGTAAAGGTTTTTTTTTCAAAACCTCATCACACATATTGCACTCACCGAGTATCGATGGTAACATCCGCTTCCTGATTAACCCATCACATTGACGGACTCCAAGCAATGCGGGTGCACGTCACTTTAGGTGACCTACACTGTACAGCTTTTTTCACCCACTCTGTGTATAGCGTAAGCCTGAAAGAATTAGACCAGAGTGTAAGTGATCATTGTGGGTTTCCACTCATTGGACCGCTCCACACGAGATCACGAATAAGAACAATCATGCCTAGTCAGTCAGAGATCGTACCCGTTTCTTCAAATGCAGGACACTGGGGCTAGTTGTCTATCCAAACCTTTATGCAAAGCTCTTCTAGAAATCAGGTTGTCGCCCGCTCTAGATGTGTGGATGCGAATCGTTTATTGACTTGTTTGTCTTGTGTTGAATAGCCCAGAGATCGTTTTAACGTGGTGTTTACCGTTGTGGTTTCATAGTATCAGTTCGCACTTTTTGATGACCTACATTTTTCTGTTGGTCATAGTATAAGTGCGTATATTGAGTTTGACTGCCCGCAGGCTCCAACACTGGTATTTTCGTGTTGCGGTTAGTTGGACGGTCAATATGTTAATACGCATGGATGCACTGCATTCCTCGTTACTGTTCGACCGTGTATCCATAATTATTTGTTAGCTCTTCTAGCAACAAAACGATAAGTCAACAAAGACATTGAATTCAGTGTCGGCAAAGGGATATGTGATGTTGTGTTTTTACTTTACCTTTTTTCGTGACATGACCTTAATCAGTTATTTATGTTTGGTCTACAAACTGACAGGCACCCATGACGACCACTGAAAGTGATTTTTTTTATAAAATACTTGGCCTAATCCATAAATTACCATTCTAATATTTATTCACGAACCATTGGTTCGATTCCCTGGCGTACGTGTTACTTATAAACCCTGCTAGGTCGAAACAGTCCCCCACCACTTCACTAGTGGACACCCAAATCAGTTACTTATAATGGCTTTTTCACGGTCGGGCTGATGGAATAAATTTTAATGATCTGCAGGAAAGGTACGCTGCATTTTTCAGTATGCTCCCATTTGAAAGCGTTGGTCAGAACGTTTGCGGATCAGTTTGAACATATCGACGTTAGTTCGTTTATTTTATGTGCGCCTGCTGTTTCCTAATTCTCCGTCTGCAATCTGACCGTATTTATTGGCATGTTTTTGACATGTCCGCGCTTAGTACAACTGGGGTTGCTGTTAGTCTTGGTCAGTTTACAAAGTGGTTTCAATAAATGATCACGGTTGTATGAAAAGGTAAATAAACAAGCATAGTAAGGATTCATAAAGAATGGGCAACAGTTTTATGGGTTCAGATTCTCCATTGTCTGCGATCCACTGCCATACTCGAGAGGCACTTGGGTGATCGGACAGTCCGCGATGAGTATCCCCCATTCTTGCTCAGTAGGATGGTCAGAATTACAATGTCATCTCCTGGCCGTCTTACGGTTAACAACCATGTTGAAGAATATGCAGCGTAGCAGACTCTCCTTCAATACACCACGACTCAGTCATCGTCTATCGTTCTTTTTTATTAATTTATTTGTCAGCTGCGAAATTAGGAATGATTTAGACAAACACCCACGGACTCGGGCTACTTAACGGAGGCAGCGATAGTCGGACACCGAATGTTATCGTCTGGTCGGCTGCACACTCTGATTCGTTGATGACGTGGATTCACTTTTGATAAACGTTCATACAGGCGCGTCTCGAGTTCTTTCCACCACCCTCGGATCTTGCACATGATGAAGAATGCTGATATCGTGTACTATCGAAAATGCAATGCCTACTTTGTTTGGAATATTTGTTTAAAACATTGATTTGGTATGTTGTAAGGCATCAAACGCCTTCTGGCTTTAATCTGTGCTATCGATTGAGTTCGTGAAAAATATAATCATGGATGTGCTCAGGTAATGGTTTGTTTAGGGACACTGATCATTTCGTCGTCTGGCTAGTCGGCAATTGACGAATTTCTCAGAGTTATGCAATCTAAAGCCCATTAGAAGTTCAGATAGCGAAAACTGTGCTGATACGGTGAGCTCCTCCAGACCACTGTATGGAGTGTTGAAACACTAGGACCTTGTGTCCTGCAGACATTTACACAACTCATTGTAGTATGAGATCATGCACAGCTTGGTAACTCGAATACAGATGTGACTAAAACTATTGTTGAAGCTTGATTAATTATAGAACAGGATATTTCGAGTTGACCTTAGTGACTCAAAAATAAGAACACTGTTTGGAAAAATCACTCACCATTGACTACTCTTTCCTTTGACAACGGGCAAATTGACAGAAACATTTGTGGCTCTTAATAACAGTGCATCGATCACTGTGTTTAGTTTGTTTATCAGTATGGATCACACCCTAGACGTCAGTTCGAAAGTGAACTTGTTAATGCTGCCAGCACTTTATTGGAAGTTCTACATCGTTACATATCAGTGTTAATTTAAAAGAGACCCGGTGGCAAAAACTAAGGATTTCCGCTGGATTCGAATCAGCAACAAAAACAGCATGTTTAAACGCCGCAAATGATATAACAGTCACACCGAGAGTTCGGGAATGTTATATTTAGACTCCTATTCACCTGTCTCACTGTCTCATATAGAATCCAATAAATGATCAAAGGGATCGATTACCCATGCCAAACTACTGAATCAGTTCACGCCAGAATGCACCAACGCCACTGTTGAGCGTAGAAATTATTTGATGGATTTAGTAGATTCCATATGAAACAGTAGAACAGGTGGATAAGCGACCAGGTGTAAAGTTTCCGAACTCTCAGCGTGGCTGTTAGAGCGCTTGCCGCATTTAGGCATGCTGTTTCTGTCGCTGGTTCGAATCCAGCCAAATTTTTCGCCATTGGGTCTTTTTTAAACTAATTAACCGATCAAACTACTCATTAGTAGTATCATTGTTAATTGGAGCTGTAGGTTGTTTGATAACAAGACTGGTAATTTTCATACCTATCATCTTCCACCATCAGCCCCAACCATTTTTAATGATGCTGTTCGCACCACCACAACCGGACGTTATCCAGTCCACATCGAGTTACAATGGTTCGTTGGATTAAAAACGTTTTGTTGCTCTCGTTAGGCCCTCCATGACTGACATTGACTAATGGACACGATCTTGTTAGTTTTTGGTTGACGATTTTGGTCCATATTTCCGTTTGATCGTGTCTTCTACTTGTATCTTTTCTACAGGACGAAAAAGCTGAATTGCGCTTGCGTGCACAAGCGATCGTGGATGAAGCACAAGACGTCTACAAACAACGTGCTGCTGTTTATCAGTCGTATGAAGACGCAGTCAGTAGCTACAAGTCCGGAAAAGATGCGGCGAAATTAATATCAGAACGTCGCAGGCTGGAAGGCGAGCACAAAAAGCTTAACCAGCTTTTGACTCATATTCAAGGAAAATTGGCTGAACTGTGCACCGAAGGTGTTGAAAAGGTAAGTAGTGAAGTCATTTTTGTGTTTGGTACGTTCTTTGTCGTTTCCGACATACTTGTTGACGTAAAAATTCGCCTGTGGATTATTCTCGTTTCCTAAAAGAACGTAAGGAAACAGTCGTTGTCTCAACAGGAATTCTTTGTTTTCACGTTTCTGCATTATGATATGCACAGTCGCCTTTTTCTTAACGTTGGGCCGCACATTGTTCTCGATCAACTCGTTTGTGCTGATCGTAGTATTTGTGCGTAAATTGACTGCAGTTGCTCGCAAGGTCCAACAGGAGCGTACTTCCTTGTTGTGATTAGTGAAGCGCTCGACATCTTCATTCGCTTACGTGTTGATATTTTGATGCTTTTGATGTCTGAAATGCCACTAAGATTGTCTTCAAACTGTTAATCACTGCAACTTATTCGTGTTGACCAGTTCTCATTGCTTGGGTGGTCAGTTTCTGGCTCGTATCATGTCACATGGGAAAGTGGATAATGCGCAAAAATCTACCCATTCGAAATCCTGCACATACCGATCATGGCGCTTTTTTAATAGGTCATTTTAAGTGTCTGTAGTTTTATTAATTGAGTGTCATCCTTTTTACTTGCAGTATGTTCACTATTAAAATAGCTGGGGTTTGCGAAATTTCTTGTGCGCCAAGTGTTCAGCTTCTTGATTTGCCTGCTCATTACGTACCAGCAGTCTGCCGCTGAAGTTACGACTCAAGTGCTTGTCATGCGCTTCGTTCTGTATACTTGACTGTGTAATACCTTTTGTGATGATCCTTTTCACTTACATGCCGAACGCCTTGTTTTGTGGACAGCCTAACACAAAACGGTAGTGATAGAATGCCGAAAGCTGCAGATGCGTGCTTTAAACGTGACTGAAGTTTGTCATGTTGTTGTTGTTGTTGCTTGTCATGTTCCATGGAGATCATCGTCTCTCCGTCTGATATAGTAGTTTTCCCGACGGTACTTCAGTTTCTTGATTGAGTGTAGGGAAACAGATGATGTTTATACAGCCGTTTTTTCTTCAATTTTTAGTATGCTTCATGGTGGTTTCAAAATTTCAGATCGCACATTGTTCTCGATCAATGCGTTTGTGTTGATCGTAGTAAACGTGCGTAAATTAATTTCGGTCGCTCGCAATTTTGTGCACAAACGCACTTCTTTGTTGCAGTTGTTTGAGCACCCTACATGTTCTTTCACATGTGCTTTTCTCGGATTCTTGATTTACTTTCGCTTTGATGTGACTCTGAATACCGTCGGACGTATCTTCAGCTCGCTGGCCTGTTTTTGTGCGGAGGTCAACCGCGAAACAAACGGGTATGTTTCGAAGCGATAACTCAAAACACCGGACATTGTGGGTTTCGAAACCCACGTATAAATAGCGTATATGGCTCTGTCTTGATGCTAGTAGCGTAGAGTGTAAAAGGGAAATTGGACGCAGACGAATCTTCACTTTGAAGGACGACTAATGCCCTTTTGTGGGCGACACATTACTATCAAAATGATCAGTTGTGCTGTGCCAGTCGTAAAAACTTCGGCACTCAGTTTTCTCAAATTCCTCATTGGAAACCTGGTCATCATCATCGACAACAATGTGTCGGGCGATACTGCTGAAATAACGGCACTTATATTGTCAGTTTTCTGTGCACCAGATAGCCTCCAAAGCGAATACTTTTATTAGTTCATCATCTTAGTTCATGTACTTGATTGACTTTAAATCACTAGATGTGTCAAGGATTATCACTTATCTACCACCGATATATACTGAGACGCAAGGCAAAACGGGATCCAGCGTCATATGAGTAGTTAGTTTGGAAAAACATCTTCGTGGATCAATAAATTTTTCGGCAAAGTTTAAGGTCCAAATGAGAACAGTTTTTGACTGAATTGTTTCTGTTTGATGCTTCTTGAGTTTCATATTATCTTCTTAGTCTCCACTAGCCAAGGTAAGTGAATGTGCTGCCGCGTTGACGTTTTGTTGCCAGTAATTTTCCCCCTTTAAATTCGTACAGTCAGTGTTCGTTCCTTTATGAATTCGTTTGTTGAAGGTTCCATTTTTGGTCACCATTTGTTTGTTGCCGTAAAACATTTTAGGCAATGTGTTTGCTGCTCCTGGTTACACTACGGTGACCGAGGTTTAAAGTCATGCCTGTTTTTTATTCGTGCCCATCTCCATTGCAACTACGATAACGGTGACCAGATGATGTGTAGTTTAACCTTTTGAAATGATTACCGGCATGATCTATTAACAACAGTGCCTACTACATCATCATCACAGTGGTCTTGAGCCTTACCATAATGTACTGTGGGTCGCACCGCCGCTCGTAACTGGGAATATCCCAGGGGAAAAAACGTTGCTAGAAAAGGGAAAAATTTGTAAACGATAACTAAACAGGAGCGTTAGAAATTGTATGTATACAGGTGTACACCATTGACTGCGGCACACTACCATCTTGAAAGGCGTTTCTATCCAGCGATTTAAGTGATCACAAGGCCCCCAGCCAGGTAGGTGACACTTACCCACTCTGATCAACGGAACGGTCAAGGTCTTCATATTTCGTGACCACGTTGTTGCCTAACCACCACGCAGTTTTACCTAACTATTGGTTGTCTCCGTGAATGATTGGCACGATAAACGTTCTGCTCGCATGCAAAGTATGTGACTCAACCATCACAGCCTGTGCAACGTGATTGGTCGGTCAATTGATCCCGCATCCTCGGCGTTCTGGAATACGCGCCGGCGAACTATTCCATTGCTCACGCGATCAGTCCACTCAATATGAGCTGACTAGCTGATTGTTGTCTGGGCATATCGCACTGATAGTGACGACAGACTGCAGCAACCGTGTGTCTGTCACAGTCTCCATATTTCCGGCACCTTATTTCAACACAGAAAGAGAGATTGCTACATGGAGATCACCCTGTTTTTATCAGCCGTGGACACAACTCAATTATCTAGCAGTTAGTTACAGATGGTCCCACTTTGTTAAGGATCGCCGTGCATTTTGCGGCAACCCCCTGGACTGAGACCATGCTGTTATGCTTGTTCGTTTTTTTTCATTTGCCCAGAGGTCATACGCTGGTAAATTCAAGGTAGTTAGCTGGCATTCGAGCAAGAAAAGTGTAAAGAACGCCACTTGAGGAATACGACCGTTCACCTGCGCTTATTTCAGATGGTTCAAGATGCGTGATCAGTTGATCAACCAGTCACGTTGCACAGGCTGCGACGGTTGGGTCACATACATTTCATGCGATGCGAACGTTTACCGTACCGATCATTATTTACTGAGACCACCAATAGTTAGGTAAAATTGCGTGGTGGTCAGGATCGGTGTGATGATGATGGTGACGATCAAACATCCGTTCCAATAAAGCCCGAACGTCCCAAGTTCCTCCCTAGTTGATTGGTTGGTGTTTTCAACTACACTCTCATTTTGTTGCTTAGAACGATGTGTGCACTCGAATCCATCGCTTCGTCGTTTATAGTCTCAACTACAATCGTTTGTGCATTGCATGTGCGTAACCGCTGTCACATTTAATTCCTAGCTGACCCGGGTTGGCAACTGTGATCCGAAGAGACCCCCGAATACTGTAGTCAGGTCTCACATAGTTCTCTGCTTTTGAGCATAGTCAGAAGCACCTGCGGTCCAGGACGTAATTATACTTCATATACGATACGTACTGTATTGACACAGTTATTGATTAGGAGAACCATAGGTTACGTGATGTCTGTTGGTTTGTATTATTAACTCATGCTCTGATCGCTTGTGTGTATGAGTTGTGGTTGATCAGATTCGGTTGTTTTTCTTGGTTAGAAAGTTAATTAGTTGGCTTGAGCTCGCATGGTTTGCAACTCACTATCCGCTTGATGCTTTACTTTTTTTCAGTTACGGGAAGTTATGACCATCGACTCTTCCTACCGCGACTTGATACAGGAAAGCGTGCAATTAGCTGAACGTCTTATCAACGGGAAGATCAACAAAGCTCAATACCAAGCTTCAGACAGTGATCTAAGTGCTAAGAAGGCTGATCTGATCGGTCGCGCAGATGCCATAATGGAAAATCTGTGACTTTTCTTTGTCTTGTTTAATTTCTATCGGTTGTTATATGGTGCACCCTCGTTTCAATTAAATGTTTTCTATTGTGGGCTTACAAATCCGTGGCGTTCGTTTTTATAAGTTGCATGAAGGTTCTACCCATGAGAGCAAACCCGTATTCGCGTTTGTCGTATGCATTGCTATTCCCCGAGAACTGGCGTTGTCAAACTTGAATTGTCATCGAAACGAGAGATTTGATGCTTTACTGCATCACTGTAGGATTGTCGTGCAATCCTTTGAAACTGCGCATTGCCGTTTTTACCTCATTTGTCTGTTATAGTTGATTGAAGTCATATTTGATCAATGAATCTTTTATGTAGACTAATGCGAGCTTTCTATAAATTGTTCAGTTGTGCAGCGTATGTTACCGCAGTCTGTCGATAATAACAGGATAATGCAGCTCGATTTTCTGTGACTCTCTCTCGAGTGTGGTAGCAGGCGTAGTCCTGCCGACCTTGTGCTTAGGAGGTGTGAAAGTCATACAGAAATGACTAACTGATGTCTGATCTGTCTGGCAGTCGGAGTTCTTTGAACCTTTAGATCAACGGAATGTCTGATTTCGCTCTCGTAGTTTGTCGGGGCGAGCCCTAGGGTCTCTGTCTACTGCGGAGTTGAACAAGAGAGAAGCCAGGCAGTTTCATTGCACTCCGCTTGAGACACTGACGATTGGCAGTAACCTGACATAGACGCTGACTCAGCCGGACGTGATTGTGAGCTGCTCTCGGTATGTTGAAGGATCTTTCGGATAGACCTTTCCTTAATAATTGGTTCTTTTTTGTAGCTGTATCAACTGCATCAAAGTTTTGGTAGAGATGTGATGATGCCACCATGGTCAGGGGGAAGCTCAGTTTGTTGCTTGTGGGTGTGTTGGATGCACGTTGTGTTGCGTTCGAAGTACAATGACTGCAAATAGGCTCGATGCAATGAAAATTAGTCTGCGTCTTCGGTGGTCTACGCGCGAGTTGAATATAGGGATGATGTTAACCGACACCAATCTTTTGGGGTGATTTCGCTGATCCCGAGTTTCTGAAAGAGAGTCGTAATCTCCGATCGAGACGGGGTCGCCGTCTATAAGAAGAGCGGGAGAGGAAGTTCGTTCGAGCCAAGTGCCTTGTGTCGTTTCAATAACTCATTCTCACAATAGACATTTCCAACGTCGGAGAAATGCCGATGGACGAGTGAGCACAAGAAGTTCCTGAATGCATGGGCAACGGCGCTGACGGACAACTGAACTACTTTTGGGGGTACTCAGTCCGGCGTTATGAACGTTGCTGGTCGCGGATGTCGGAGATGTGGCCCATAACCCGTTCCGGTTTACCTGTCGTTGATGTGTCAGCATCATGTACTGCTACCTACTTCCTATTCGGCCACGTTTCTTGGTCTGATTTGAAAGTGTATCTGATATGTTGGTCGTATGGTTGTGATTTGGGCGTCGTGTTCAACAGGAGCAATGCGCAGTGAACACTGGTCTTCTGATTTGTGTTGAATGTATAGGACGGTTATAAGGCTGAAAGAGAGATCGTTTATGTGATACCGTCTACAGTTCGCTGTGTTGCACTCAGACGATGTACTTGTCACCTTGGCCTTATTGTTGCTGTTGTAGCCTTCAGAGGGTTGTCTGACACATGAGAAACATCTTGACTCCTTCGTTTTGCCATTAGTATCTTGCTTTATCCCGCCAGCATTCGTTTCATTTTTGATATAAATCATCTTATTTTTACGAACGCATCAGAGTAGATAGGTTCCGTTCGCACTGTGTCGTTGCGGTCGGAATGATCAGGAGTGTGTGGTGGAGTTTTTATCAGCCAATTCGGGACCAATTGCTCGTTGATATTAATCACTTTACTGCAAGTAGAATTAAACCTAGTACCGCACCATGCTTTTTGTTTCTCGAAGCAGGTGCAGTTTCCGATGGTCAACTAAACTGAGCAGCCCGTACTTAAGACTTCAGACAATAGCGACCAGTAGGGCGATTCGCTGAAAATTTGTTGGTATCACTGAAAAAAGGGCATTGTTTATATAGGGCCGAACGGCTTCATAGTGTTTCTTTCAACATTACACTGAGCCATTACGTCAGTGTATCTACATTTTTTGTGGCTTAGCTTCCTTTAGTATTTGAAGCTTCTGTCGGGCACGATTTTATTTTTCAACGTTGCTTTCACTAATTGATACTGTAGGGGCGGAGTCGCTGATCGATTAGAGCCATCCAGTATACACAGAAGTACAGGCATGGAACTGCATATACTTTGTAGCTCTGTAATAAAGTAGTCGTTCCATCCGAAAGTGAGATCCATTGTATCCGGGACTTCGCCGTATCCGAATTTTACTCACTTGTCTTAAAGTACATTCAATTGATGCAAAACGTTTCGTTACAACCGGAATTTCTCTATAACTGAGTATACTATGAGTGAAGTTCTCTGTAAATCTAACGAGCACAATGTGGGATCTCCGTTTTTAGTGTATTTCTATTTCTTTGAGTCAAGTTCGGTTATCGTTGGTCACTATATCCAGACTGTAGTGAGAACAGTCATACGGGATGAAGCACCCTTTTGTAAACCATTTGCCGTCTAGAGTGGGTGGTTTCACATAGCTGCACGGAAGTCCAACTTTTTGGGCCGTCCTACTATCTTGTTTGCGATGTGTTACTGAATTACGGGAAGCTTAGCCAACCCTTTACAAAAAGTAACTGAGATTATTGTTTGTCTTTGGCTAAAACAGTACTGAGCGTGTTCCTCAGTTGGACTTAATCGTGATGCTCCACCAGTGTACATCCTATCGGGGGCTCTGATCAGGTTCCGGTTGTCGTGGTCTTAAACCCTTAAGCGTAATTATGGTATGCTGGTGAACGCGACATGTTGGAGTGTTCTGCAACCCGGTTCTTTTCTGTTTCTGTTCATTCCAACTATGTTAATTTATACACTTTCTTTCACCGATTATATTTTTGATGACTATTGAGTTTCCTCAAGAATTTTATTATCTCAAATTAAACAAACTGTCGTTTACTATAATTCTTGTAACTGGATAACATACCTGCCAGATACTGCACGAAGTGAAGCGGACGTTTGGGCTTTGTACTTAATGCCAATAGATTAGAGACACAACGCAAATCTGCCCAAATGCAGTGAACCTCGTTTGTTTGTCGTTACTTTGTCGATCTCAGTTTGTTAAGGTGCTGTTGGATTTTTTGTCAGATCCTTTTGCTATTACAGTGGCAAGGAATATCAGTCTCTTGGATACAGGTTTTGCCCGTAGAAAATAAAAATCGTTGACAAGACTTGGGAGATAATTTAAATGTCGCCATGTTGACCTCTAAATAAAATGGACTGGCGTTTTGCCCTTCTCGGAGTTCACTCTGTAGGGCGTGTCTGTGCTATGAGTGGAATGTGAACTCCAGTCAACTTTTTTTAATCGAGCGTGTTGATCACTTGTCTTTTGACCTCGGGTTGGGTAACGTCGATTTATCGCTCCCAAACATTCAACTTTGAGAACAAATTTTCTTCAACTTCACCACCGCCTTCTGTGTTCGTTTTGACAAAGATGCGAAGGTGAAGCAATTAGGCGAACATTTGGGGATGGTCATTTGCATGTAAAGCTTCTGTAATCTGGTTGACAGACCGTTCGTGAACTTCTCCGCAGCTCTTCTGATGGCGTACGACATGGTCACAACGACAATGAATGTGAGAAGGTACGAATGCACGCGCATTCTGGTGGTACTGAATCGACACAACAGCGGATTAACTTTCTCCGTGGCTATTACGTGTACGTTCCAAGTGGTCGATCGACAAGACTAACGGAAAGATCTGTCAAGTGTTGACGCGAACGGTTTGACATTTGTAAGCCGGGAACTACTTATTAAGTGGTCATCCGTGAAGTCAAAACTGCGACTGGATTCCGATCAAACTGTGTTAGTGCAAAACAAGGTTAGATTCACCGTCAACTCGTTTACCCGTCTTGTTCGGCCTGCGGCTTGTTTGAATTCGTGAGATGGTATCATTTGTCTTGAGTTCATTTCGTTGATTATTGACCCAACGATACTGTTCCGCCTGTGGATTGTTTCTCACATGCTAACCGACTGCGCGTCGTTGATCGTCAAATTCCATCATTCCAGTTGATGGGCATTACCGTTTGATCGTCACATTCCAGGATTAATGTTGAGTATATCTCTGCCAGCCGACCTGATGTCACGTCTGTTCGGGCCAATAATCGCTTCAATTACCATTACAATGCCCACGGAAAATCTGGAGCAGAAGTAACTTGCACTATTGAAGAGTAATGCTACATCGATTGGAGATATTTCCTCGGTAGAGAAATTCAGGCTGCATGCGCGAAAAATAGGGCGCATATTGAGGTAAACTGAAGGGGATTCAGGTATAAATTTCTCAGCACTTCATAACCAGGCTAAATCACATTTATTTCACACATTTTACAGAGGAATCATGAAGGGGATAAACAGGGAACGGGTGGATAGTGAGGTCAGTCAACTCAATGTCACACTGCATCATGTACCCACTTGAACTGTGGTTCTTGACAGGCTAACAGGGTGGGGGATGATCAAGGCAGATCCAAAGTCTGAACAAAACGTTTCTGGATGCACAGGAGTGGGTTATACAGGCGAATTTCAATAGTTTCGGCTGTGTATAGAATCTTATGCCTCACCTCCATCGACTGGGTGGCCTTAACTCAGTAGATTGAGCGAAATGCATTCTTCACATTAACAGAATGTTTCGAATCCACCAGATGCGATATTATGGCACTGTTGAGCCAAGCTGCGCGGTGTTCTTGGACCCGTTCAAATAAGCGTCTGGTCGTGCGGTCAACATAACTGGTTCCACAGGAACATGTTAATGAGTATACGCAAAAAGAGGCCGCAGAAACAAACACTATTTTTTAGGTGTGGGCATAGAACCGGATTGGATGTAAAGTGGACACGCAACTTAGCGGCGTAAAATGTTGTATCAATTACTAGTAAGTAGTGTTGTAGGTTTATGATTTTAGATGAGACCCAATTGTGAAAAGTCAGGGCTTCGGCTGGATTCGTAGCTTAGCTGATAGA